>OY998153.1:9467174-9711354 GCA_963921925.1 Sphagnum tenellum | reverse complement strand
AATCATCGAGCCCACCCAGTCGACAGAACGGCCAACTGGTGCAGTCATAGGGCTGGTTCACTCTGGCCAGCGGCAGCTGAATTTCTCCCATCACTATTTTAGGGTATCTTGGAAACCTTAATGTATTTATGGTTACATTCATCCAAACATGAAAAATTACATCCATGTGAAACGTTTCATTCTTTAAACACTTGTCATTTCCACATTGGGCAATGAGCGAGCAAATTTTTCATCCCCAAATCCAAATCCTTCACACATGTGTAGTCTCTTCCCTATGGGCAGAGCCAATAAACTGGCCAAGGACTACATAACCAGCTTGAGTAGCCCGATTACCAGAAAAAAACTCCAAAGAAGTGGCTCATTTTTTTTCTGTATTCAAGCTGCTCCAGCACTGTTTACAGGACATTATCAGTGACTCAACTTACAAACCTTTTCACTTTTGGCATCATCATCATTTTTTATGGCTTTGCATGTTTTGCATTCTATATCTTAACTTTGGCAATTAGTCTTTAAATTTTGAAATTTTCAGCACTTGATGGTTCAAAATAATAACCGCATTCTTGTTATGTTTATGGAACAGTTTAGTGTGTCTGAACTGTTTTGGTCTTAAGTTCTTGGACATTAGGGTCTGTTCAAGCACCACAGTTGAAAGTTGAAAACTTGCATATTCTTAATTTTATAATAATTATAAAAAATCAGCACAAGTAATAAATAAAATTTCAAAAATTCGACAAAACTAAAAACAATTTTATTTATGCCAGAACTGTTCATGTACAATGGTAGTTGTTTATTTGTCCAAGGAAAATTCACTGGACTTGGTCACCCAATCTTTTTTTATGAGGGATGTTCTGGGACAATACAAAAGGAAAATTTTCAGAATGCTTTAAGAATGCGTGTCGATGTGAACTAGCACTTCCGCGTATGCGATTGTTCCAAGAAAAGTGGGGATGGAAGAAGTTACCTGGGGTTGCTGATTCTTGGCAGGTTCTTGAAAATTGAAGGATTTCTTCACTGAAAATTAAATTAAATCGAAGCTGAAATTTCTGAGGAATTGGAATGTGCCTTTGGTGTTGCTGGAAGGAGCTTGATGAGCAGGCTTTAATGGAATTTATTTGGTAAGATTTGGATTCAGAATGTGGAAGAAATTGATTTTAGAGTGATTTCTGCCCCCTGAAACTTCAAATAAATTCCAAAAAACCAGGTTTTGGAAGGAAAAACGTGGTAACACTTGGACAAACGGCACAGGCCACACTTGTTAATATAAATCACACCAAAGGGGCACGTCTACTACTCATGAATAGGAGTGTGTGAATATGTGGTTGTTCAAGCTTCAGATTTTTCAGATGTTTTTGGAATAAATTTGGGATTAACTTTCTACCATGGACCCCAATATTAAGGCGCAAATTACTTTCACACCATTACAGACTCCATAGGCTTTGGGTATACAAAACAATCTGAAAACAATTTAAACAACAAAGAGAATCACCTCTTCCTTGAGGTTCGCCACTGCTATAGAATTCTCCTCAACTTCCGCCCATCCACTTGCAGAACTAATTTAATTAGTGTCGGACCTGCCAAGGTACAATGGTAGGTTCCTAGCTATTTTCGGACTGCCCAAAAATTGACATGGTCTTGGTGATAGGCCAATCAATGATGTCCATGACAAAAGAAAAAAAAGAACTTTGGGGTTTCCCAACTAAAGTAATATGAACCTCACAATAAAAGTTATGCCTCCCAGAGAAAAAGCAAACCCACTTTCGCTCGAACTTCCCAATAAAAGACGACCCACCCACCCACCCACCCCCGCCCCCCTCCCCGGTTCCGCCTACCCAAGCAATTTCCAAGACCCCCTCTCAGATGGCAGGGAAGTCTAAGACTCCCACCCTCCCAAAGCAACTTCCAAACCCTTTCTCCTGATCATATTTCCTTGCAGAAGACCATCATATTTCCTCGCTGACAGTGTTGCCATCTTGATGACTATGTGAGCAAATTTGTAAGTCTCACTTTTGGCCATCTCCTACCGACGATTTGAGCAATTCGGGTGGCGTAGTTTTCAGTGTTGCCATCTTGATGACTATGTGAGCAAATTTGTAAGTCTCACTTTTGGCCATCTCCTACCGACGATTTGAGCAATTCGGGTGGCGTAGTTTTGTCATCTTCTCAGAAAACAGAGATCTCTTACCCAGGAAAAAAGAGAGATCTCTTACCCAGGATTGGAGCAAACTTGAGTGGCACCAGTTGAGCTTTATTGTGAGATCTCTTACCCAAGATTGGAGCAAACTTGAGTGGCATCAGTTGAGCTTTATTGTGAATCGACTTGACCTTTGAGGTTGGAGAGCATGGAGGGTGACTACTTAGAGCTCTCATGGGATGTGGTGCAGAACTTGGTTCTTCTAGAGAATAAGCAGTTGGTGGAGTTGAACAAGGAGCAGTGTGGCGTCTTGATAGAGAAGCTTGTGGAGATAGTGCCGAGTTTACGGGATGCCGTGAGTTCTGTCCCTCTACAGAAGCGAGCTTTCCTTTTATTTGTTCTGCAAGAGCTTTACCACTTGGTCAAGGAGGCCGAAGTGATTATACGTGCCTGCTGCTCCGAAGACCCGCTCAAGGCGGCAGTGAAGCTGCAAGACAGCATTGAGGCTTTCGGTGAGTGCTTTTTTAAAACCGCATGGTTGGCTGGAGTGATTCGTATTGTCATCTCGGGGACCAAATATTCTAGTGTAGCAAGCTTTCGTCAGCGCCTTGTGGAGGAGATTGCAAGTTTTGGAGCCGTGTGCCAAAGTAAGGAGGGTATCCGCCGTGTTTTCGAAGCTAAAGCTTTGAAGGATCGCAGGAGCTTGACAGAAATGCTGGAGCTGCGAAAGAGTGCCAAAGGGGTAGTGGATGAGCAAGAGAGACAGATTGTAGCATACTTAATGGAATTGATGCCTAGTAGTTTTGGAGGTTCGTTTACCTTGCCAACAATAGAACCAAGACAGCTCCAGTTCGTCAAGAAACTTGGCAGCGGTTGTTTTGGAACTGTTTTCGAGGCGCGTTGGCTAGGTCAAAGTTTTGCGCAGAAAGTTTTTCAAGGGATCGAGAAGGAAAGTTTCGAGAAGGACGTGGCTGCCTTAGCGGGCCTTCATCACCCCCACGTCGTACGACTATTTGGTACGTCTCTCGATACATATCGACTCCGGTGCTCCCTTGTCATGGAACTGATGTCGGAAGACCTTGGCGCATACATTGTTAAACGAACGATTTCGCACAGTGACCAGCCGCCATTCAATCTTCATGTTGCAATAGACATCATGCTACAAATTGCCGAAGGCATGAACTACTTGCACCGGCGTCACGTCATCCATGGCAAACTCAAAGCTTCCAAGATTTTAGTTGAACCTGTCAAAACATGGGAGATGGCCAGGGCAGGCTACTTGCATGTCAAAGTCGCAGATTTTGGTCTAGCAAAGACCAGGGCCACGAGTGCAAACTTCGTGGGGGCAAGTAGATGGAGAGCGCCAGAATTGTTTGGAATGTATAATGCCTACCCTGACAAGTTGGAGCAAAGGTCTCAGAAACTGAGCAATATGCCTCGTGCAGTAGATGTCTTCAGCTTTGGTGCGCTATGTTATGAGATACTCACAGGGAACCATCCCTTTGAAGAAGAGAAGTTATGGGACCATCCCCTCATAGAAGAGAAGTTAGGTGATTTAAGTGAGAGGATAAAGTATCCGAGAATGATCCCCCAGCTGGATTACCCCCCATACTTGTCATCCTTGATAACAATGTGTTGGGATGCTGATCGTAACAGGAGGCCAACCTTCTCAGAAATTTGTGCAACCCTCATGCATATCAAAGGCTGTCTCTTGATTGGTACACACTTTCACACTATTGCATATCAATCTAACTTATGCTCATGATCTCACAGTGCAAATGTGACCTAAGTTTGCTCTGCTGTATCAAACTTCCTTGTTAGTTCAGTTTACACTCCCAAGCCCATGGGGCACATTGATCTCTCTGAATAACTGTAGGTGAGTAGTTACTCAAAAGTGCAAATACTGTAGCTTCATGTGATGGCTGTGGACCATTGTAAGCAGATCAGAATATACATTTAGGATTGTCACATATTGCAGGGATTTGGAGTTCAGCTCCTACTTTAATTGGGGGTTATGTTCCACAGTGAATAAGAGTTGGCAAATCTTGTTCCAGATTTTCAGGTCCTTGCACCTACTGTGTTAATTGTTTACTGCCTTTCAAGTATTGCAAACAATTGGAAATATGAAAAAGACTCTCTGAATAATGGTGAATACATTAGGATTGATATGTTGTACTTTGTCTATGGCCAGGTGGTGAGGAGTTGGTTCAAGGACTGAGATCTCCTACATATTCTGGGTTGCTGTTGGCAAAGCAGCCCTCATTTGTAAGTGGAAACCCCAATACACATCACCTAATCCTTATGACAATAAAAGTGTTGGTGTAAATCAAGAGTTCCCCTGGCTTGTCGTCCATAGGCACCTAAATCCTATTCACTTTTGTATGTTTGAAGGGTTTACAACTTTGTCTCATTGACAATGTAACAACCTTATTATGATAAACAAGATCTGAAACTGATATGTATCATAATGTGTTGTCAACAGATACGTAAAGGAACCATGTACCAAGCACTTCTTGGTGCTGCAGAGGTCAACAAGAATCAGATCTCTAAGAACTTTACCAGAGTACTTGTATTAGGATGCCTCAATCTGACAGGATCATACTCAGATATGGCACTTTTGGACCATATTCATGACAAGAAGCACAATGGGTTTGACAACACCAATCCAGTTCTGGATTTGGGTTTAGAGGCCATGGACATTAACAATGGGTGGATGCATCCCACCATTCCACTTTGCATCCACACAAGCAAAGGTATTGGTGACAGTGAGCAGCTGGAACAAATTAAGACATTCTTGGCAGAGAGGAATTCATTGTACACCTCTTCATCATGGTTTGCCAAGTGGCAAGAGGAGTTGAAGACTGGAGGTAACACAAGTTGGAAGAGTTTTGAAGACTTGAATGATGCTAGGGTTCATGTTGTGTGGATTTTGTACTCCTTGTCGGAAAGAAGACATTTTGGACAGTTACTGCATCTAAAGGATGCATTGGAGCCATATGGAGTTCCAGTCCAGATTTTGATTGTGAAAGACACTGATGATGATGACTGCAATGGTCAACAATTGGAGAAAAATTTGCTTTACAAGCGTGGTTTCTTGTTCCCAGATGTGCTAACTTTACAAGAATACTTGATCACTGGTTTAGACTGGTTAAGCGGTGAGGTAGACAAGGCAGAAGATTTGCAGGTTGCATTGATTGACAAGGCCCTGTGGGCTCCCCAAGGTGCGTTGAGGGACAACACCATGCAACTAAAGAAATTGGACAACAAGGCTCTATGGGCTTCTGCTGAGGTAATCAAGACAATTGCCAACATCCAGACAACAGCTCAAGTCATAAATGATGTAGCATCAATATTGGACAAACATGGAGTCAACATTTGGATCAAAGCACTCATGAGGTTACAGGGGCATCACACCTCAGCATGGTGTGGGACCTTCACTGTCAAGTGCTTGTGTAAGATATGGGAGGTACCCAAAACAATGGAGACAACAATATGGCAAAAACTGGCCTCATGGGAATTGGATGAAACTGGTGAAAGTAGGTTGGATGGAACCATGTCTATGTCTCAATTACAGGAAGGTCCAACTTCACTTACACTTAATGATGGGAAGTATCTCCAATTCAGTACAAGGGTAGCAGGTGTGATTCTTTATTGTAAGGCTTTTCACCTGACAGGGTGGTCAAACATCGACTACTCACAAGAGTTTGACAGCTTCTATGCTGCATACAGGCATTGGTTTGAGGAATTTTCAAAGAGGTTCAACTTTGGGATTTCTTCGAAGATACTGCACATTCTCTTTCCCATTTCTGACACAGCAGCTGGGACTCTCAAACAGCAGGTGCAAACCTCCCTGGAGAAGCTTTTTGTGGAAATACTGAATCACTGAACCACTCCAACTTCAGCTGAAATCTTCAAAATAGCACAGTATTTACAAAAATTATACATAGTATTATCAATGAAAAAGAAGTTACAACATTTTTGTCTTCTAGGGCCACCAATTGTTGATTGGAGGTTGCTTGGGCTGATCTTTTGACGTTTTGTTTTGCACATTGACGTTCCAAGGCTCTAGTTATTAAGTCCTTAATAAAAACAATTAATCGTAAACGTTTTATCGATTGAAGATACATATGTGACTTCATAATTGGATGAATGCTTGCCAAGATGTTGGTGGTTGCCATCCTGCTTTTTCTGGAAATGCACAGATGAATCCTTTGTGCTTCATTGAATCTTCCTGAATCTTTGCGCTCCATTCCTGTAAGAGGATGCCTTTGAGCTGAATTCTGTGTCATCCTTGGAGTAGGAAATTTATTCTTACCATTTTGTTGTAAAGCCTGTTGACGTCATCCCAGCTGCCCAGAACATTGTAATTCTGTGAGAAATCAGCTAGTTCAATTTGTCAAGGTCAAGATATGAGTCTTTGAATTCCTAGACCACAACTAATGTCTTGAGAAGAGAAGTTAGATGGGAGCTTACAGGAGAAGGTGGGGTTTTTGCAGTGTCTTTGAATGCCTGTACCACAATTGAATGTCCTGAGAAGAGTTAAGTTAGATGGGAACTTACAGGAGACATTGAGGGTTCTGCAGTGGTGGAATGCTCAAGGAGTGAGATGAAGGAAACACCTGTGAAGAGGAGCTCAATTGTGCAGCCTTTGCTTGGCATCTCCTTGGTCTTCCTTGTCTTCTATATGTGCCAGTGTTCTTAAGGTTAATTTGAAGATTGAACTTTGCCGCAATGAACACAAATCCCCTACAAATTGTGAAAGAACTTCTCTGTCCATGACCACAGATGCTCTGCTGCATATGCACATGTTCGATCCAAGATTGTGAAAGAACTTGTTTTCCCCAAATGAGCTGCAAATTGGCAAACCAACCCCCAACTTTACTAGAGTCATTGTGCAACGACCAGGAAGGGCAAACAAAATGAAGACTATAAGAAAAAGAGGAGAGAAAGGTGGGTTTCCTCAGTATTACTTAAATGCAGAAGTTGCACACAGGCATAGTCTTTGTAGTGTGCTACATACACCTCATTCTTTTCTTCATCTTTTTGTTCTTGTTCTTGTGCAAGCTTCTGTGTTTTGTTTCTATTCTTCCCAATCGCTGGACCTTGGAGTTCTTCTGCAAATCACCCAAATTCCCATTTTTCAACCTGCATCAGCCATTCAGTATCAGACTGCTTTCAAATGACAATATCAAACAAGCTGAGAGGGAAAAAAAAAAGTCCAAGTTACACAAATTTTAGTTGTCATCTCATAAATTCCTTCTCAAGCTAAATGGTTCTTTCTTCTTCTTCAATAGTTTAGCAGCAGTAGTTCATAATTTCCTTCTTGTTGCAGCTTACAAATGTGTTACGCAAAAAAGCCTTCAAAACAAGACCATCAAATCACATCCAAATTCCACTTCTACTCACAGCAACAGCAGCACACAGCTACTTTCCCTCATCAACATTTTTTTTTGAGCTTTTTCTCTCTTGAAAGAGTTGCAAACCTCTTCCTGTATAATAAGCCATCAGCAATTTTTCTTCAATTCTTGCATAGTGGAGGGGAAGATCAAAGTTTTGAAGCAAATTTTTCGTCAAAACTACAAATGTATAATCCTTTCTGCCTGTTGCATCAGCAAAACAAAAAATATTTTCTACTGAAGAACCAAAAAAATTGAAAAGGGGAAAAACCCCTTGCAAACTTTGTTCTTCTCTCAGCAAGATCATTGTGAAGCAGCACCACCACCACCACCAATCAAGACAAACACTCCTAAGTCCAATTCCAGCTTTGCTGTTGAATAGGAATGATCCCTTGAGTTGTTGAGTGTCCACACAATTCACAAAAGAAGAACTGTGGTGTGCCATTTTCCTCAACCTCTGCTCCATCTGTCACACTGCCTGCACCCCGGAATCCACCGATCTATTTTCCTCAAATCCTGCTACAACTGTCTCTTATTCATTTTGCACTACAACCCACTACTTTCTCTGAAACTGAAACCTTTCAAATTATCTCCCAAATTTTACCTTGTGTACAAAACTTGCAACCATGTGCCCTAACATCAAGAGTTGGCCAGATGATGCCAGACATAGCTCCAATCAACAGAATTTGAGAAGCTCTGGCTGTGCAGTAAACAGCACAAGGCATCTAATTGAGCTGCATTATGTCAGCATCCAACAGCCCACTCAAAGAATTCCCAAGGACCCTATCTTCACTCTTGTCATCTCTACCACCCACAGACATCACTACCCTTCCTTTCTTTTTGAAAGGACTGGCTGTAGAAGCAGTAGAGACTCTCAAAAGTCATGGTTGGTGTTTTCTCCTCAGATCAATGGCTTTGTATGAGGTGAGAGATGGACTCTTTCTTTTTTGGCATCCTCAAATTCAGATGGCTTTCACAGTCATTGCCATAGCAAATATTTAAAGACTTCTAGCCAAGAATCTCCAACCAACCTGTCAACCACTCTTGTCAAAAGACAAGGGTTGGTTATCCACTCTTGTCTCACTTGTGTCCACTTGTGTTTTGGGCAACCATCTCTAGTTTTTACATATAAGGATTTGTACAAATGGTTTTTGGGGTCATTTCAAGTTCCAACCATTCCAAACCTTTGTCCAAACATAACTTTAAGTCTTATAGAAGATCAAGTAGTCATTCTTGAGATTGTATAGGTCATGCATGACAATAAAGACCAAGGTTGATTTTGTTTAATGTAAGAACTCCTTCAAGGTCCCAAATATTAGAACTGGAGTAATGAAAAACGTTGATATTTTCTTTGATCCATGAAGTGAGACCCAACACTGAATTGAGCTGATAAGAAATGTTGAATAGGTCTGCAGTGCATGCAATGAATTTTCATTTAGTGGAAGATATAGCTACAGGCTAACATGTCACTATGTTGCACAGAAATGGATGTGCTTTTGACCCCTTCGTACAAAAGTTTGGCAAATGCTGCAAAAGGGGCCAATCTTCAAGAGAAAAACAACTAAGCACAGGTTTCCATAGTTCTAGTGAATCAAAATAGCTGGCATTATTCCCTGTTGAATTCATCAGCTCCTGACAGTGGACACAGAAAAGCATATAAGCTACTGAAAACTTAAAGCAAAACAACTACACAAGAATTTGTGTAATGGGTTTCTAACACATTTCTAGGAGCAACAGGAAGACTCAGTCATGACATCAGCCAGTTACATCCCAGTCAGCAGTATATGCAGCTACATTTATGAAGCTTGTCAAAGCAGGTTATTCTGAGACAAGATACAATATAAAGGACACTGACGGCTCTTAAGAAGTGACCATTAAGCACCATGCAAAGTTTGGCTCATTCACCTTTCAACTATGAAGGAAAGCCCTTCTATTAGTGGGTGCAAAAGTGAACTGATCATAGCCTTGCAAAGCTGCAACCATCACCCCAGCATTGGTGATCTCTGCTATTGTCGCAAATTCAATTGTTTGTTTTGTGTGCAGGTGGAACCAGCTGACCAATGTAATATCCTGATCAGCATATTGCCTGCTGTAAACCATGCTCCAAAAACCATAACTTCAAAGGTGAAAACAACAGCTTCACATCCAATACTAGTTCTATGTACCCACCCTGAGGAATATCTCCTTTTGGAGAAGATAAAAAGAGTTCATATTATGGATGTTATAGCCATCAAATTCCTGGATGATTAAGTTCCAGCATGGGAAAAGGTACATGCAGGTGTCAGTAAAAGAGTTACAATTTAAGATCAGCCATGTTGCAAATTACAAACTTCAAGGGTTAACATACTACTGCACAACCCTAAGACTGGATTGTCAAATGCTAAAAGCAACAATGGAGACTTGTAGTTCCTCAACACCATATTATCAACAGGCCAGGTGGCAACAATTCACAAAGATGCTTCCTCTTCTTAAAAATGCGAAGTTTAATTGCCAAAATTACCCATAGTACACAACAAAAACACTTTAAAGATCTTCATTGAACTCAAGGAGTTCAATGTTTATATCTTCATTGGATCCAACAAAGTCTATTGTCAGGGTAAGAAGTTCACCTCTGCAGATTCTAAGCCTTTGTAAGTCAGGGTCACAACAAAGAAAACAACCTCCAATACTAAAAAGATAGCCCAAGCCACATTTGCAACTACAAACCCATACTACTCCCATCTGTCTCCATAGTCCATTCTACACCTGCCCATTTTCAAAACACAAAAAATATTCAAACCATTGAACCAGCTTGAACTACATCTTAAGTGGAAACATAGTATTGAGAGACAACAATGCTCATAGAAATCCTCACAGCATCTGGGGTGTCATGTTAGTCACTGCTATCTTATTGAAAACCGGTTACCATATGCATTGTGCATTTCTAAGTTGATGCTCTGTTAGCAAAGGCTAGTACTGTGATACATTGTTGGTTTATAAGCAATTCAAACACATCGGCAATTGAAGTCTCCATCTTGTGCCTTGTGGCTGACCATTCCAGCAACAGCCACTAGTATCTCTGCACCCCCCATTGATACAGCATCTGCATACAAAAAGTAAACAAATAGTCCTCTTCCTTCCCTGCAGTGAATGTAACTTCTTGAAACTACATATTGCACTAAAACCCCACTTAAACATAACATAGACTCCAACTATGCCCACCTTGATTAACATGAGCATCACAAGCAGAGGATGGGAAACCAACTCAGAGACCTGACCTGCAATTACATGGACCACTTGAAATATTCTCAGCATTCTGATTCCTCCTATACAACTATTCATTGTTTCTTAGATTATCCATCTAGTTCTTTATGTATAAGTGATGTTATTGTACCTGGACTCTCATGACAAGTTGTGCCAAAGCTTGAACCATTCCAGTTACCATATTTGTATTCTTTGGCTTCCTACCATCCTACTCACTCCATCAGAATTGTCTTCTTTCAGAATGTTCCTCCAACAAATTGTTTTGAGGAGACAACCTTAAAGCAATGATCCTCAACTGGGTGCACCATTTCTGTGGTTAACCCACAATTCATTAACAGATAATCATTGAAAAAACTTAGACAGGCAGATAGATTGCACTCTTCATATTGCCACTCAGTTCAATTTTTCAACATCCCGATAGTACTTTTGTCTTTCATGCCTGACTTTAAACTGGCCACAGTCAGGATGATTCTCTCAAGCTGTTGCATCATGACATTACAATATTGCAGTTTGTACTGCAATTGCATGAAATTCTTGCAGTTCAAGACACACTTACATGTCAAAAGGTCTGAAGCAAATGGCAGAACATCCTTGCCACCACCAGAGTCCCTGAAACATCTCACTGTGAAGCATATAATTACAAAATCACTCAAGCAATCTATCTCCCGACTTCCGTATGCCAACTTGGAAACATCCATATTTGCAAGGACCCAAGACCCAAGACCCAAGAAGAAAAAAGCATAAAGTTTCTGTTTTTGAGAACCAGTCAGATTAAGTACCTTGTATACTCCGTGGGGACTATTGAGACATACAGCCTGGTGACAATTACTGTCAAAGACAAAACAGTGTATACAAGCAAAGGAGAAACAACATCACCCCAACATAATATCATAAGAGATTAGCATATGTGCTACTCTTTCCTTTGGATCATCCTCTTGTTGAGGGTATGTGGCACATACCTCTCCATGGGTGGGCAAAGATGTGATCAGCAATCAGCACAGTTGATGTCAAGTGTCAAAGACCTGCTCGAAATTTTAATTTTAATTTTTTTTTCCTGTGAGGCCCATCAGGTAGGTACTCATCAGGTGTCATGGAAAAAAACCCAGGAGAAGCATTATGTCTTTCAAAATGCCCACCCTTCAAAGAGGAAAGATTATATGCAATAAGGCGCCCTTCACCTGGGTACACTAAACAATTTTGAGCTGGTCTTTTATGGAATGGTCAAGCCCCTAGGCATTACCTTGAGTAAGGCACTAGGTGAGCCTGTTAGGGCGAGCTAGATGATGCACCCAATGTAATGGGCAAGGGTGAGACCATTCTATGATATTAAGGTCTGGGATGGCAGATTCAACAATTCATTCAAAGCTCATGTTGAACAGAGATTTTGATCATATTATGAGTGTACGATCATCAGCAGATGGTTATGTCATGTAATGTGATCAAGAAAATGATACATATTATGAAATCATATTCTTGGTCATGGAAAAACCTGGCCAGATTTGCATAGTGTATCTGGAGATACTCTTACTATACATATAGTGGCTGCTGGGCAAGAGAAGATGAGGATTGTTGAAAAACAGTGCATCAAGATGGATGAAGATGATGAAGAAAATGTGGGAAGAGATGATCAAATTGAATGAAGCAAAACACAGGTTGAAGCAGAAATGGTGGTGGTGGAGGTGGTGGTGGTGACAATTGCGGCAAGGGAAGTGGAGGCTATTGGGCTGCAAAACTTGGTTCTGAGTGGGAATTCAATTCAGGCTATTGAGCACCAAAGGGTTGGACTCAAAACATGGACCTCTTGAGGATTGTCCCAAAGATTGTGGCACATTTAAATAGTACAATGTCCAAGCAAATATTGCAGATATAGGAAACCATTTGCAATAGGCCTACATGAGAGGTTTTCCAAATGTTTTGAAGCAGAAGTGATGGAAGAGGTGCTAGCCAGCCTTCTTTTGTTCTGTGAAAGTTTGCACCAATGTTGCACAACTTTTGGAAATTTTTGTTGCAATTAATTCAATGATTTGTTTTTTAAAAATTGTTTGAAAATTGAAAAAAAATAGCCAGATTCCTATGCATGGTTTGAATAACTAGCCAACAATACATAAGGATGTTTTATTTTCTTTTCATATTTTGTTAATAATCAAATTTGGCTAAATCAGCTTATAGATAATCACCACCTCGGCTACATCACAAAATTGAAAAAATTAATGAATAAATTATGCTGCCAATAGAAGTAAAGATGAATCAAATTTACAATCCCTTAAAATTTAAAAGGAGACTTATGAATTAGAGCTATCTATTAAGCAGATTGTTAGTCATGTTAAGGTCTCCTCATTTGTAGTGCCTTGCACATCATTCAACTAACGGTATTGCTGGAAAGTTGTCATTAATTAAAGGTGTGTAAACCATAAGTGATTATAAGATCAAAATTATATATTTTACTATATAACTGTGAAAATTTATATCTTGTTTGCACAATAATTTATTCACCTTTTTATTTTTTTATGTATAATTATTATTCCACACCATTCTTCTGCTATGCATTTCACACATTCAATAACTATCAATATTTTTAAAAACTAAATTTTTAATTCTCTTCACAAGTCTATTTTTAAAAAAATTACACTCATCAAGTTGTTCTCCTCAAATGAAAGTGTTTTCAAAACATTCATTTATATACCAATCAAATGATTTTTTTTTTAAATCATAAAATTTTATGCATCACATGGCTGACATACGATTCCTCATGCACATTAATTTGTATAATTTTTTTTAATAAGTCATCATCATTGAATTAAACAGATTAATGTGAAAAAATAATTTCTTCATGAATTATTCTATTTAGATTAATCACATTAATTGAAACTATGACTAATTAGTGATGATTCATCAAACTATTATTAAATTATAAAACCCCACCATCAAATAAATTAACAAAATTAATCTTTAAATAATTACATAAGTAACAAGCTATTTACATCAAGTTATAGAACCTTGATGTGTTTTTGTAATGTTTAGACTTATGATGCACAAGTTATTGAATAAACTCAAAACTAAAAAAATTAAGAAAATTAGGGTGCTTTTGTAATATCCTTGAAAAGTGTTCAATGAACAGGATTTTATGAAATGATTTTGTAATTTTGAGAGCTCTGATGTGAGAGATATTGAATTTTGAATATATTTTTTCATTAAAAATTCAACTAAATTACAAAAACTAGTCTTGAAAGGAAAAATTAATTCACATTTTGGGCCAATGGCACAAGCCAGACCATAATAGCTATTTGTTTCCTAAGTTGTGCATGCTAGGTGAAAATATTTTACATGCCATTTGCTCCAATAAACTGAAAAATGGAAATAATGTTAAAAGGGGTATCTTTCAAGGTTTCTTATATAAAGTAATAAATCAATTGTAAGGTTCTCAAAACTAACATCCATGCATAATATCTTGTTTGAATCCCTTGATGCTTTCAACAGATGTATGTTGAAAAAAACATATGACATGTCAAATTTTTAATTATGTTTATTAATGACGACATTGTCTAAAAAAACCCAGTCCGTGCCCAACCCGGCCCTTCCCAAGCCCTGTCGTAGACTGACAAACCAAGTGAATTAATATATATGATTGATTGGATTTTCCTTTGTTTAATTCACCATTTTGGAAGGGATAGATTTACATCCTTATTAATAATCCAAGGTAGCAATTTCCTTGGAATCCCAATTATTAGGCCATAAAATACATCATTGGCTACATACAAGCATAACACACTCGCATGAACACTTGGAAACGTTCTAAAGCATAAAACTACCTAATGGATAGCCCTTCATAATTACTATCCCTATTGACACCACATATTTTTGTAAAAGTACCTATATAGATATCAAGGTTTTAAAGTAAATCCAATGACAAGCTTTGTAAATGTCTTGGAAGCCCAAAAACATTTGTTCGCTAAGTACTTGGGCAACACACACACACACACAAAACCTAACTACCATGATCCTATATAGGTACATGATGTCATTTAAATAGGTCCACTGAAAGTGCTTTTAAAAAAAAAGGTTAAAACACTAGGTATACAATGAATTTGCATGTTGATCACCATATATATATGGTTCAGGGATGATGATGTGTGTAAAAGCTGCATCATTTAAAATTTCCAAATTTTATATATACCCCATTTTTCAATGTTCTTGGACACTATCATTGATGTATAATGTTGACATATTGTATATCAACATTTACTCTTACATATATGTACATAATTGTAATTTGTCACACTTTTAGAGTCGAATGCTCTTTCAAATGCATGCAAATGGCACATACAACAATATGAGATCCAGCAAAATAGTCTTAAAAGTTCCTAAGGATGTGATAGAATATCTCTCAAGTGCCCATGATGTGAAATAATGGCCATTGGTCACACATGGCCTATAGCCCCTTGCCAATAATGGTCCTCCCAATGGCCATTCACCTAATAGGTATACATATTGTATGCTCATTGTTCAATCATGTGTGATATATTACATGACTCCAAAATTGGTATATCAACATTGGGAAGCAATAGGTTATTCGTATTGTTTTGAAGCATTTTGGTTCATTATATATGGAAGATTTTATTATCAATGCCCTTGCTTTTGTAAGTGCAGCACAATCCCCCAAGTTCTCACTCTTTAACAATGGAACAAGTGAGAAAAATGGTAATGGAAAAAAAAAAAAAAAAAAAAACCACAATTATCCTTAGTAGCTAGGTTGGTAAAGCAAAACTTATTTATTTTTTGGAATTGCTAAAAAATTTTAAAAATATGTGCATGCATGCCATGCCAAAAATCTGAGTGAAGCTCTCAAGCATGGTAGCTTCATCATATAGTATAATGTTGAATTGTATCATTATTTAAGTTTCAGTTTTTTTTTTAAAAAAAAAATTTAAGTTGGTTTTCAAATAGGTGATTCTCTCAAAGTTCATAACATGTGCTTATCTTAAGCGGTTTTCTCAAGTCAGTTATCAAATTTCAAAGAGAATAAGATTCAAAAAACAATAATAAATTGCAAAAGAATGATTGGATTAAAATTGATGAAAATGAATGAATATTGTTTTCATCATTTTTAAAAAAAAATTATCTCATTCAAAAGTATTTAAAAATTCTTTCAACTCTTTTTTAGGTCAATATCTATTTCAATCAATTCTATGAGTTAGATGAAGAAATACAATCATTAGTAAGTTCTTGGTCACAAATATAATTATTAAAAACTGTTTGTTTGCCGGCAATATTTTCTTAGATTTGTAAGTATCCCAACTAAAGGATCCTTTTCAACCCCAAAATGCCTAAAATCTGACAAGAAAAAATCCAACCATGAGAAACATTGATCATGTTTCCCGCACCGTTGTAAAATAGGCGTAATGTCCATCTCCACTTGATATTGCCTAAACATTAGTAATTCCTTATTGACAAGCTCCGTAGTCAGCTCACTTACTTCAATTGTCATCTCCAAAATATCCCTATTTGCATCCTCATCTTTTGGATGACCGAACGAAAAATCTGATTTTGGCAATGGATGTAAAACATATGACATTTCAACAATACTAGTGTTGCATGCGCCCTTGGCCGCGTCCTCAACTGATTTTTCCTTCCAAGACCTGGGTTTTGGGAATTTATTTGAATTTTTAGTGGCAAAAATCACTTTAAAATCAATATCTCCCACATTCTGAATCCAAATCCTACAAAATAAATTTCATTAAATCCTGCTCATCAGGATCTTTCCAACAACACCAAAGGCACATTCCAATTCCTCCGAAATTTTCAGCTACGATTCAATTTAATTTTCAATGAAAAAATCATTCAATATTCAAAAACTTTTGCACCGCAAGTCCAAACATCATGGAACCAAGCCCATGCACACCCCTCCTCATTGAGAGCTTTCCAAAGACACCAAGAACACCATCCTGAAGCATCCTCATAACTACAAAACAAACTACCTTCCTTCATGGATAGACAATAGAATTGGCAACGAAAAACCTATTTGTCATATGATTTCGAAAAAGATGTTTTATAATTATTTTTAAAATATGCCAAATTAGAGGAAGTGTCACACAAACAACGAATTTGAATATAATTTTTCTATTCTAACATAGAGTAATAATCATCTAAAATTGCAAAACCTAAAATACAACTAAACAGCATTTTTCATTATGTGAAGAAATTGAATAAAAAATTCTTGAAAATTCTTGAAATAACTTGTATTCAAAGAGTGTTCAATTTTTAGGACAAATGCAAAAAATTTCACAAGTCTTATTCTATTTCTCTGTGTTCTTGTCTGATAATTTTTTACCAAGTGATACATTTTTGCAAATTTGCATGTGCAGACTTTATATTCGCATGCATATGTCGTTTGCAGACTTTGTGGACCAAGACCGCAGCCTTTATTAGAGTAAGTAAGGGTGTGCACGAGGAACTCTATTTTTTCAAATGCCCCCCCCCCCCAAAAAAGCCGAGGAACAAGGGGTGTGTCACACTGGGGCCTTGTCATTTACATTTTAAAAAATCTTAAGGCAAAAGAAGAATTACAGAAACTCAAATATTTCACCATTCAAAAATATATCTTACCCTAAGCTCAGTTTTGTCATTAAATAATCCTCAAAATAGGGAAATGAAATTTTGTGAAAAATATAAAGTTGACATGTTGAAAATCATCATAATTATCATATCTGAATAATTTCATTACTCATATCACAATATAATAGCAAAATAATGGAGAAACTAATAATTTCAATTTTTTAAAACGAATTTATTTTTTGAAAAAAAGAAATTATTCGTTTTGTCAATGTGAAAACTGACCCTAGGCTACAATAATCTTTTAAAAAAACCCTCTTTAAGAAAACCACTCTACATAACTAATCTCAAGTTTCAACACAAGCCAAAAAATACCATCTTTCAAAAATCCTCATACAAAAATAGACGTATTATTTACCTAGGGGCCAAAATCCATTAAGCTACTGTATACTCTATAATGAATCTAAACACAATATCCTTGCCTTGGTAGGAAAGGCCAACAAATAAATACACTGGGTAAAACATGCCCTCCAGATACACTACAGAAATCCCAGCAGGGTTTTTTCATCTGTTGGATGTTGGATCATCATCTATGAAAGTGGGGGTCACCCAAAAAACTTCATCCATGGATATCATCTTAAATAGCCAGCCACAAATGAATGTTAGAAGAATGCATCCCTTGTGTAAGAAAACAGAAAAAGAAATGTAAAGAGCTTTTCCAACCCACACCCCCTAATTTGGAATTTGGAGCTCTATTAGTATTTACCACATCCAACATTAATGTAGAGTGTGTTAATTTTTTCACTATCCCACAAATAAATATATGAAAGTTTGAACAATTATAGAATGAGAGATTATTTTAAATTCCAACACTTTTGGCCAATTAGGAAATTTATATTAAATTCATTTGAATTCCTTAATTTGAATATTTACAGGTCCACACTATTATTTAAAGTTTCATTTCATCCAGTAAGCAAACAAAATGCCACAGCGAACAGATATATGGATGAAAAATGTACGAAAAGATGGTGAACATGGATGAGAAGAAGAGAGAAGAATTGAGATGAAGACGACAAACCCTAAAGCACGACGGTCTATGAATTGGAGACGGAGAGCTCTCGCGCAGAGAAGAAGAAGAAGAAGCAGCAGACAGACAGACAGACAGACGGGGACAGTAAGGGGATTGCAGTGCTCGCTAGCTCGCTCCACACAAATTTTAGTGTTTGGAGATGGAGTTAAACAGCTTGGGAGATCAGAGAGTGCAGCAATCAGTTGTTGCACAATGCCATTGCTATTACCATGGATTTGCTGCCACGCCTCAGCTACCGGGACTGTTGCTTGCAGCAGCTCCACAAACGCGGAAACAACACACTTCCAGAAGCGGAGGAGGAGGAGGAGGGCCTGCAGTTTTGTCTCTGCTTAGTCTTGGAGACCTCAACATCTGCAGCCACAGGTTGCAAGAGAAGCTGTTGCAGGGATTCAACGATTTGGTGAGACGGGGTTGTGATAGAGTGCCGATTGGTGGTAGTGGGAGCAGCTTGCCGTCGTTGAATCAAGAGGCGGGAGACATGGTGGAGAATATTGGTCATAGGATGGAAGCGGCAGGGGAAGAAGAACCACAACCATCAGGACAAGATGAGAAGCGGAGGAAAAATGTATTGATTCTCATGAGTGATACTGGTGGTGGTCATCGGGCATCAGCTGAAGCCATCAAAGCTACTTTCGAGCTTGAGTATGGCGACGAGTATAAGGTGGGAACCTCTCTCTCTCTCTCTCTCTGTGCCTCTGCCTCTGCCTCTTCCTTGTTTTGTTGGCAGTATGTTTAGGGTGTCATGTTTGCAACAAGAAGCTAAACATCTGTGGCATCTGTGAATCTTGGAGCTTGCTTTCATGAAATAAGAAGGTTTTACATTCTCTTAGTTGTCTCTGACACAAAGGATGTGTGATTGCTCAGGTTGAATAACAAGGCATAGTTTTTTTTATGTTGAAATCTGAAGCTCCTCTTTTTCTTTTTGAACCCCTCATGTGGATTCTTCTGGTTGCAATGTGGTCAGGTTAACATAATCGACTTGTGGAAGGAGTATACACCGTGGCCATTCAACCAGGCTCCAAGGGCCTACAGCTTCTTTGTAAAGCATGAGACGCTATGGAAGCTGGCATTTCATACTACTGCACCCCGAGTTGTGCATCAGTCACAAATGGCTGCCACAGCCCCCTTTGTTGCTCGGTACTGCTCAGCTAAATGGTTCAAGGTTTTTAGACTAATATGAAATCAAGGTCAGAGTTATCAAACAGTTTGTAATAAACATTCAGAATGCTTTGCAGATCTAAACAAATTAGTCAACTTTTCTCCTTAAGAAAAATTACTGTAATTTTTTCTCCTTAAGAACAGAGGTTCGAACTTGATTAAGAACAAACCAATCATCACTTAACAAATCTAGATCTGCAGTCTGAGTCTTAAGTCTGTAGCTTTTGCAAACGTGCTCTGTTCTCAAAGTTCTTTGCTCATGAGGATTTTCAACACCTGTTTCTTCTTCCTCTTCCTCTTCTCTCTCTTCCTTTGTTTTTCTTTCATGTTTTAAGTTGTATGCCTTGTATGCTAGCTAGCATCATGGCTGAGTGTACCTTCACTTTCAGACTCATAGTAGAAACACAGTTTTCATGTTGGTGTCTGACGTTGGAAGCTCATAAAGTCAGTGGCCTGGTAGTTAGTCACTGCTATCCATGTTGCTGTTAATAGCCAACTCTACATGGAAGGAACGTCAGTCATTCTTGTTCATACTGCAAAAGTTGTCATATTGTTCATTGTGAATTGATTATTCTTGTCTCTATTCTCTTTGTTCTGCCTGAAAGTTTCTGTGAAGTTCACTTGTTTTTTGACCAGGAAATCTCATTATCTTTTAGCATGTGATCATCTCACTTTTCCTATGTCCATGACGTTTGTTTTCATAAACGTGGATTGTTGTTACTTCTAAGGATAGAACTGCAAATGTAGTTGTAGAGAAGGTATTGTTCTGGGAACTGCTGAGCAGAGCTCAAAATAAGCTAATTGATGGGCTGCCAGATGAAGACATTTAATCCCTGCTTGTGGGTGGATTTGTGCTGCTCAGGGAAGTTGCTAAAGGATTGAGTAAGTACCAACCGGATCTGATTGTGAGTGTGCACCCATTGATGCAGCACATTCCATTGAGGGTTCTAAGGGCAAGGGGCCTGCTTCAAAAGATCCCCTTTACCACTGTTATTACAGACCTTAGTACTTGCCATCCTACCTGGTATGATACCATCCTTCTCCTGGAATGGCCTTGGTCTTTTAGAAGGAGCTTTGCAGATTTATTTATTTCTGGGTGTAGTTATGGGTCTAGAAGATGTTGTTGGAGACTGCTGCAGATTCTGCTTAATGTTTATACCAGTTGTTGATTGATGGTGTTGCAGGTTTCATAAACTAGTAACAAGGTGCTTTTGTCCAACGAATACAGTAGCACAGAGAGCACTTAAGGCTGGTCTCCAGCCTTATCAACTCCGTGTGCATGGCCTTCCCATCCGTCCTTCCTTTTCAAACCCCACACATCCTAAGGTTGTTGTTGTGCATCATGTTATTCAATCAGTTTGTCATTGGCCATGCTTGATGCTTTTTTGACATGAAGTTGGATGTTTAGGTTTCTTCAATGCTTTAACACATGCATTCTGCTACAGGATGAATTGCGGAAAGAGCTTGAAATGGATGAAGAACTTCCAGCTGTGCTTTTGATGGGGGGTGGTGAAGGCATGGGTCCTGTGGAAACCACTGCTCGAGCACTGGGGGAGGCATTGTATGATGCAAACACAGGAAAGCCAATAGGACAGCTTGTGGTTGTGTGTGGTCGGAACAAAAACCTTGTCAGGAAGCTTCAGCAGGTCAACTGGAAAGTTCCAATCCAGGTAATTTCCTCCTTCCAATATCCTGCTTTTGCAGTGCCTTTCATAGGTGAAAGGATTAGTTTAGCTGAAAGAGTACTCTCTTCCTAATGTTTTGCTGTAAACTTGATGATGTCAGCTGAAACTCAAATGGGGTTCATGGCAGTTTCAAGGGAGCAGTAAAATTCAAATTGTGGTTGGAATGATCATATTATTCAGTTGCATACATTCTGTGCCTATCAGCATCTTGTGATGCATATTCTGTACAGATCACAACAGCTGATGAAAGTTTTGCTACATATCCGCTAGTTCACAATTTTCCCCATCTCTTGCTTCCATTATTGTTTGCTTGTTGTAGAAGTCAATACAGCTTTCTGTGTTTTTTAGACCCTGGGGTGCTGTTGATGCAGGTCCAAGGTTTTGTAACCAACATGTCTGAATGGATGGCGGCCTGTGATTGTATCATTACCAAGGTAAGTTCTCTGTCTCAATTGCTGCTCTTGGTTTTTATCAGGCTAGTATTGGTCTTCTCTGCATGGCACAAGTTGCAAAAGTTAGAAGACACTTCCCTAGGATTGCATCCAGCCCTAAATCAGGATGTTTCCCAACCAATCAAAGATTCTCCACTGTTTCCAGCAAAATTTCACAATCTGCAAAGTGCTTGGAGCTTGCAGTCCCAAAGCTTGGAAACCCAACTACCAGCCTGACCCTGCCCACATTGGCCAGTTCACATCTAGTGCCAACCTTTTTATATGAGTTGCAAATGTATTTTGAATGTTTGATCAATCACAGAAATTTTTACTGAGGTTTGAGTGGACATCTTTGTCCTCATGAATTATGACTGGTTAATTTCTGTGGGGTATCATTTTCTGTTTGCAATTTGTGCTCATGACTTAAGAAATCATTTCTGGAGGTGCCACTGGATATGCTAAATCCCTTCTCTCTTTAGGCCAATTGTCTGCACTTTCTGCTGTGTTTAAGCAAATTGAAGCAAACGCAGGGTTTGAGGTTGTAATGCTTGGCAAGCACAGTTGACATCTGTCTTTTGGTCCTGCATATGGCCCATGTCTTGAGGCCCCACATGTCATTGTTGGTAAATTTGCAGGCAGGTCCTGGCACTATAGCAGAAGCCATGATTCGGGGGCTGCCGATGCTCCTTTTTGACTTCATTGCAGGCCAAGTTCGTCTCTATCCTGTAATTTTTGCATTCAGGATTGACAATCATTCACAGTAGGGCTGCAATGTTTTAAGGTGTTTCTTGTTTATAGTTTGCCTACATGTTCTAAATGGGCTTCCTACTACAGGAAGTTGGAAATGTCTCCTTTGTGGTGGAGAATGGTGCTGGCACTTACTGTGAGGAGCCAAAAGATATTGCCAAGATTATCGCAGACTGGTTTGGTTCTAAAGCTGATGAGCTTAGACAGATGGCTGCAAATGCACGGAAGCTTGCACAGCCTGATGCAGTCTTTAAAATAGTCCATGATCTGGATGATCTGGTGCGGAATAAGAAAGCCTGTCTTGAACAACAAACATTTGTTTATCATGGCCTGATCTAAGCACAGCATCTCCATTTGTTCATAGCAGCTGCCGGTGCAGATATCTGCTATTTGGAGCCGGTTGCTCATCCCTTTTCTGCATTAATTGGGACTCTTGTAAAAGCATTGATGTGGGGAGATATCGCAGAGTGTATAAAGCTTTAGAGGTCATTTCCATTGCAAACAGATTCCCAAGGAACACAGGGTATGTGTACCTACAAATGCTGCTTGTGACAATGTAGGGTATCTGAATCAAAAATCCGTCTCCTGTCAGGTGTGATGTTTCATTAATCCCCTAAACTCTAAGCCTTTGTTGACTCATTCATTTTGCCCCCTTGGTAGTTGTATAGGTTGCATAGGTTGCATGGGTCTCCAATCCCAACCCCTTTGATGATGAAATGGGATTGCTTGAGAATTATGAAGAGGCACCAAATGTGCATCAGATTGTGTACCAATGCAGATTCAACATGGTTAGAGATCTGCCAACCTTGGATCATTTGAGCTCCATTAGTCACTAGACATATTTTTCGGTGTATAACAGCAATGAACATGTCCTGTAAGATGCTGAGTATGCTCAATAGTGGAGAAGGGGTGTTAAAGACATATTGGACTCTGTCATTCTTGCCCAACTTGACTTGAGCATCTCCACTCACACCCCCTACTTGGGCTTCTACTAGTGTTTTTCATATTCAACATAGAACGTGAATTATTTCCTCGTCCCTGCCCAAAGTTGCACAATATAGGTTAGACACCACTGGGGCCAATTGTTGTGACTTGTGACCAGTCAATCAAAAGGAGTGTGCAATTCAAGGGTGCAACCTTGATTTCATTGTTTTACAAGAATTGTAAAACATTCTTGTGCATGTTTTGCAAATGCAAACCAGTGTTGTATGTATATGATTTTTGATATACTATTTGGGTAAGTGTAAAAGACACCCAAAAGAAAGAACACATAAACTTATATGATTTTACACACTGTGTGAAATAGTGTAAAATAGTGTAAGTAAATAAATGAAAAAGTGCATGCCCTTGCCCTATGACTCAACCTTTTTTCTTTGTTTGTGTTTCTCTTTTTTCTTTTTGTTCAACCATGCTCTATATTTGTTGTCTTCTTGCAACTGTAGGAGAGGAGCTCCATTGCCTTTCTTCCCATTGGTCCTCTTTTCAATCTTGTTAGGAAGGAAAACTTGAAGAAAACAAATGAAACAAAGCATTTCTACACATTGTTACTGCTATTGCCCTCGCCATTGTTCACCCAAAAAAAACCAAAAAATCAATAAATAAATAAATAATTCCCAAGGTCAAGACTTGTGATCATCTTAAGATACCCAAAATCTTGGTTTGTTTATGCAAAGTCAATAGAACTTTTGCCAGGGGGAATTTTTGAGTGACAAAAAGTCTCGGTATTTATTCTAACACTTGTGAATGAAAGGCCATGGGTGGCTTTCAATGTAGGATGATCTGGAAGCAAGGAGATTAGAAATAATTCTTCATTTGGGAAATTGAAGTTATCTTCTCATGTGAAAGTTTCAATGTTTCTTCACCAAATTCAAAGTAAGGAACTTGCTGATTCTAAGATGGGGAAATTTCTTATCAAGAGGAAGATTGTTATAAGGGGACTTGGGTTTGCATGTCCATGACTATTTGTTTAGAGACTATAGACTTTTGATGTTCTTTTACAAAGACCCACTAAGCTAGCTTTCTCTCAAAAAGCTGGCCAAACACCCCTAACACCTGCTACTTGACACCTTACACCTACCAAGGGCACAAGGTGCATAAGGTGCCCTCCTTGAACACTTAAAAGAAAAAGAAAAAAATGGCCAAGGCTTTTATGCTATGTGGAACTTCTAGGTCATGTGGCTTGTGAACAAAATCTTTGAGTGGCAAGGGTTACGTTACAAAGTGTAACACACTCTACTTGCTAGCTAATTACCTTATAAACTGTATTATAAAATTAATTGAAATTTGATTATGTACCCTTTCATTCCCTTCCTCACCATTATGGTTACATCACAAAATTGAAAAGAAAATTATCATGTTTAATGTACAAGGGCTATGGCAAGTGGACAAGGGTATTCACATTCATAAGCATTATTATGCTTATAAGCATAATGCCTAGACCATAGAGAGCTGTTCTTGGATGATGAAATGACCTCTGCCAGAGATATATGCATGTATATAAGGGATTCAAACCCCCCAGCAAAGAACTGGCTCTCAATTTAAAAACCGCCTAAAATCGTTGTTGACCACAAAATAAATGATGGACCCTACAACAAATTGTCTTACAAAGAGCAAATGCTTAAGATTTCTACAGGGCATTCGGACTTAAGTGAAAAATGCAATGCTTGAAATTATTGGTTCTATACTCGAGAGGTGTTTTTGGTTTCCAATGTAGATACATTGACTTGGGGATTACCCTTGTTTCAAAGTGGGGATTTAAAAAGACCATGTACTATAAAATTAATGATTATGCCAAAGGATGTAAGAAGCCAAGGCCATCAACTTTGGATTTGTTGACAAACTCATGAAAGTGAAGTTCTATATATGTACCTATTTGTGTGGTTTTTTTTCTTTTCTTTTTTGGTTTTGTTTTGTTTTGTTTTGTGTGTGTTTTCAACACCTCAGAGTTTAATAATGCTTGGCAAATTGCTCAAAAATCTTTTGGATTGATGATTGAAAGATGCATTTTTGAGGGGTAATAAAAATTTCCCAAAGCAAATATTCCAATACCCAGGAGTCAGGACTCAAAAGAGAGTGAATTTTTATTTTATTTTTAATTTCTGGATTGCAATAATATGACTGATATCTTAGGAATTATAAAAAGTTTTACAGCTAAATTGGGCATTGGGGATAGGACGAGTTCTTTTTTAAGAATGTTTTTAAACATCTGCCCTGTCTGCCCGAGAAAAAGCGTCCCTTCCCTCGAACGTAGACCCCTACAATCCGCCTCCTCTGCGCTCTATAACGCTCTCTCGCTGCCATCAGCGCTGGCTTTCCTCTTTCGTGTTTCTTCGCAAATCGACGCCATTTTTTTATGTATCGATCGTCGTTGCAGCAGTACTAACGGATTGCCTTCGAAGAGACTGTCCTTTTTATATGCGGTACTTGTAGTTTTTGTAAAAATTGCAGTGGCTCAGAGAATCTGTTGCGGTGGTGGTGGCGGTGTATTTAGTTTCTTTCGATTTGGAGTTTTGACGTCATATCGCTGTTCTACTGTCGGCAGGTACTTGTGTTCTTTGGCATGTTTGTGCTTTCTGGTTTGGATTTCCAATCTGGGGGGTTTCAGGTTGTCGGAAAAAAGCTGCTTATGTCGAAATTCGGTTGCTTTTCTTTCTCAGTCTTGTTTTTGTATGTGCTTTTAGACTCAGTGTTTCTTGCTTTGCTTGTCTTTAAAGTCTCATTCTTTTTTTGCTTGTTGATGAAGTCGTAAGGATGTTCTTGACGTGTTATACTCCCGACATTTACTCGTGTGCAGGAGCTTGCTTTTCAAAATTTGGGGTTTCCTGGTTTACAGGAAGTAAGCATTTAGTACGGGGATGTCTTTTTTGGTGAAGTTTTGTGTGCCTCCTTTCAGTTTTCTCGACATGCATGGTTCCCTGGGACACTGTAGCGACATACATATATATATTCACGTATGCTCTGATGTTTAAAGAGAATGCTAAAAGCCTGGCTCTGGTCTGTAGCCTTTTTGCACCTTCGCTAGGCATCGCATTGTCTATCAAATTACCAAGGGGTGGTGCAGTAGAGCTTTCAAAACCGTTTCTGATATGTCGCATGCAGGAACTGTTTTTGCAGGGCTGTATTTTCTCTTGTGCTTCTGATTGAGAGCAAGCTCATTGCTCAGTATTGAGGGGGGGGGGGGGGGGGGGGCGAGGGGGTGCCAACATCATTTGTGCATTCACTGTGTATTGCACCACGCTATTTTTGAAGTTACATTATCCGTGTGTGGGAATACTAGGATTCAAGGACCTGGGCAGCCATGCTTCAGGTGATTTTCACTCTGTATGCTTTTTGGTAGTCTATTTTGTAGCAGTATGTTGGAGAACAGAAGTATTTTTTTCTTTTTTCTTTGTCCTTTAGGTCATTTCATACTTTCAAGGGTGTAAAGAGGTATAGAGAAATATCTTGTCTTTCTTGAATGCTGATGTGTGCTGAATGTGACAGACGGATTTTCGAGGGGCATCAGGGCCAAAGCGTGCACGCTCTGATAGTAAGTAAATGGTTCTAAACTAGCATAGTGTAGTCTTTATTTTCTGGTGCATAAGTTACTAATCTTTTGCTGTTCATACAACCAATGAGCATATTGTGCACCCTGAAGTTCAAGCTCCTTTTCTTTTCCTTTAGCTAAGTACTATTGAGTTCGTTTTTTTTTCCCCCTTCTGATTTCCTGATCATTGTGCATGCTGTGTTTGGCTGTCAGGTTCTCGTGGGGATGGAGATTGGACATGTCCTCAGTGTGGCAATGTGAACTTTGCTTTCAGAACCACGTGCAACATGCGCAAGTGTGGAACATCAAAGCCAGCTGAATCTTCTCATGTAATTTTTTCACGAGGCACTGTGGTGTGCTGTGCTTGGAGTTTGATATGTTATGTGGATGAGCTGGGTGCTTTCCATCTTGTGAAGGAGGAAAATGATTTCTTATTCTGGTTGGATTCTAGGAAATTTCTGCTCCTTCTCACTTGTCCATGGCTTTCATGGGTGCTATTCATGACAGAGGAGAATTGGAGGCCATATGGGACCAGTGCATTATGATCAGGAACCTTCAATGTACATGGGTGGTCCAGGGGCACCACCACCTTTGACATTGGGGCTCCCTTCAAATTATGGGGCCCCAATATATTTGCAGCAACCAATGACTGCCAGTGGGCCATATAACTATGGTTCATCTGTCAACAAAGTGACATCTTACAATCCACTTCCTAGACCATCAGCATATGCTCCTACTGGTACTGTCATTAGTGGAAATGATCTCCACCTGCCTGCCCTAACTTACTCCTGTTTGTATGTACTTTTTCCTTATATGAACTGGGAATGAAATGCCTGTGTGTTCACTTTTGTGAAGTTGTACTGTCGGTCTCCTCATCTGAACAGTAGTCTGGAATGAAGTTAACATGGAAAACCCCAGGAGAACAAACACAGTTGATACTTGACACAGTTGTATTGTGGATTGCAGGTCTTAGTTATGGCGCAGCACCTGTCTTGGATGGCTATGGAATGGACATGGACATGAATTTAGGCCTACTGGTACATCTTTTCCTTGCATTAGCTGCAATCACTTGTCTTGCATGTGAATTTGACATTCTTGTACAAATGGGGTGTTTTTCAAATTGTTGTCTTGTTGTGTTAATGACTCGGTTTTGGGTTGCTTTACTGCATGAAGATGCCTGCACCCCGACCAGCTGCAAACTATGGAGAGGACAATGGTTCTAGAAAGCGGAGAGGTAGTAATGTAGTCCATCCTATGTGATGAACACAATAGAGTCTTCGTAGATTATATGATAGACTTTAGGCCAGTCTTCTGGTTATTTCTGAAACTTTAGTGTCAAGATTGTATCTGAGTAGCATCAATCAACATGAGTTGTTGCTGTGATGTTATTGAACATCCTCTGGCACTGCATACAGGACCAGACGGTGCCTCTGAAGGTGATTGGTTATGTCCCAAGTGTGGTAACACTAACTTTGCATTTCGAGGTACTTGCAATATGCGCAAGTGTGGTGCTTCAAAACCAACTGAGGTGGTGAGTATTGTCAGTTTTATGGACAGGATAGTGCATACAGTGTGAAGCTATGTGATGTAATTGTTCTTGATGTTGGAGGGGTTTTGGTGCAGGATTCAAGTTTTTTAAATTTGTTAGGGGACCTGTCCTTGTACATCAGTTTGGTAGGTTGTAGTTTTCAAGTGAATTGTGATGTAATAAGTGTAAATGTGCTTATGCTCCTGCAGGTACGATATGGAAATGGCCCTCCTCCAAGACCACTCCCTGTACCACGTAAGGCTCTCACTGAATGTCTAGGGACATAATACATAGAGACACATCTGCAGATACAGAAGTATCACAAAAACCTTGCCCTTTTCCTCAGGAAATGCAGTCTGGGTAAGCTCTGTTCTCAACAGGGTTCTACATTTTGCAGAGGGACCACCTCCAGATGGCAGTTGGACCTGTGAATCATGTGGGAATGTTAACTATCCATTCCGCACAAAGTGCAATCGGAGGAATTGTGGTGCTGATAAGCCAACAGAGAAAAAACCTAGCAATGGTTCCAACGCCACAGCATTGGCATCTGATCAGGTTTGTGGAATCTTCGATTGTAAGTTGCTACAGGTAAAGGTGCAAATTTCTGAACATACTCCATTGATAGGTGTTGAAGTATTTGGCAACTCATTTCTGTGATCATCCTTCATCCTGTGGCCTGCATGCAGCTTGATGCCACTTTTATCCACAAGCACATTGAATTGAGTAGTTGTTTTGTTGCTTTTGATGTCTACAGTTTTAACTCACTTTCCCTCCATGTAAAGTACTGGAGTTAAAGTTGAAGAGCTTGCTTCCATTCTGAGGTCTTGTGAAGTGACTAGAGGGAATTTGTGCTAATTGTGTTGACACAGCCAGTCTCTGGATCTGATTATTTGCTGTGAAGAGTACAGTACTACACTTAGTGAGGATCTCTGCAACCCTGTAGCAATAGTCACCCTGTGTGCACTGGTGTAGTGTGTGACCACAGTTTAACTGCTGAAAGTTGTTGCAGTGAGAGAATTCCAAACTTAACCATTACATGAAAGCATCTTAGTAGGTGTGATCAAAGAGGAAGAACATGCCAATTGATTTTCATCCGTCTGTTCCAGTGAGTGCCATGTGTTGTCTCGTTGCAAGGTGAGGGTGGCTCGGAAGTCCAGATTTACAAGAGTTACATTGTGGTTGCGTGGGTGTACCCTCCCTCGGTCAAGGTGTGGGTGCCACAGGTCAGTTGAGAGCCATCTCCATCATGTTCATTCATGGATTGGTGGGCTTTGCCTTCCCATCAAGTCTGATTGGCAGGCTGCAGGGTCCGTCAAACCTGGTTTGCCATGTTAGTTGGTATATTGACACATTCTTTTCTGGGTGCACATTTTGTTTTTGTCACACTTAAAAGCACCAACATTAGGAGAGAGTTAACTTAGACTTTAGGAACTTGAGTAGCAGGCAGTCAGTAAGGGATGGATTGGAACAAGCAGATCATTGTCCTTATATTTATGTTGGGATTTACAAGAACAGTTATGTCATAATTGGAGGCATGCCTTGTTGGTTATGTGACTGCAATCACTTTGTTTTAAACAAGTGGAGTGCTTGTGTAGCTCATTCTTTAGGTGTGTTTGAGTCTTCCTTGTCCTTTCCTGTGGAAAATCCTTGCCAGTTTTTCCCATATAGTCATGGTACATCTTCAATTCTTTCTTATCTCCCACAAAACCCTTCAGATTCAGGTTGTGAGTCACAGTGGTCTGTTACAAACATCCTGTCTGCTGGCACATGGAATGCAAGGGAATGTGTCATCCATATAAGTAAATTTTTTTCATTGTTGTGGTTCCTGGAATTCCTGAGGTAGTCAGGCGATGATATGTTGTCATTGCCCCATCTTTGACCACATTTGTTTATCTGTTGTTCCCCTGTTTTCCTTGTCAAAAGTATGTTCAACTCAGGATTGCAGGGTGCCTACTTGCTGGTATCATGGAACTTCAAAACAGGCCACAACTAAAAAAGAAGGCTGCCAATGTAAGGTATCATTTCTCAAAACCATTTGTTTGTGGCCTGTAACAGCTTCACTTCTCTCAAAATTGTGGAGTTGTTTTCCTTAGTGACTTGTGTCCAATATTAGGTGTTGTTTCCAGTCTTCTTTGCAACTGTGTAGATCTTTGGTAAAGCCAGGTTTACAAGATCATTTGTCTGATATCAGATTGTGTCTGCAAAGTTAGTGCAGACATAGCACAGTAATTTCATGTAACTGTGATGATTATTGTAAATTTATAAAGGATAATAACCACCCACTTGGAGAGTCGGATACCTCAAGTTACCACTTAGAGTGAGAGTGAATGTTTTATCATAAGCGGTTGGGTAGTTGAATTTCACATCATCCCATGCACTGTGAAATCCATTGGTGATGCAATTAATGTGAATAATATCGATGGAATGGGGTATTGACCTTTCATGGTTGCACACATTTTACGGACATGCTTTGAATGATATCCTGATGGTACAAGCTTTTCTGGTATGATGTGAGGTTGCTAGTTTTCTTATCAGCACGGAGTGAACACATTCTGGAGACATATGACAGGGCTCACGCAATTGAAGTTGAACTTCAGCTAGAAATATGGTGCCAAAATAATTGTGGCTGAACTCTTGGTTCCTTGCATAAACAATTCTCTCTTCATATATAAAAGACAGTTAGGAATGCCAGTTCCGAACATCTTGAAACATTTAAATGTATGAAATCTGCAAGTCTATATCAAGGTCTTCACCCTTCCTCCCTTTCTGGGTATGGTAATGCCTGAGGGCGGCTGGGGTGTTCCAAAACCCAAGATAATGGCCAGAGGCGGAGGGCCCATTATTTAAGTAATGCCCTCTCCAGAGGTCATTGCACTCTGTAAAATGAGATGCATTTTTTTTAATTTTAAATTCCTTTTTTACTGTGGCACCCAGTGGGTACCAGACTGAGCCCATTGGATATCATGATAAAAAAAAAGTGACACTGGTTTTTCACAGAATGACCATTTCACTTTTCAATATGAGGCAGGTGTTTCAGTTTTCGAAATGCCCACTTTCACATGGCCATACATTGTTGCATGTAAGGCGGTCCTCTGTTTGCACCGTCACAAAATAATGCAGAGTCACCTGCATTGCAAATTGACCTGCATGGCAGAGCTGCAGTTGGCTGTAGGAGGCTGACATAACTCTAGCTCAAACTAATTACTTCCTTGACCATTTGAACCTACTACTCTAGTCCAACTAGAGTTTAGAAGACCTGTTCTTAAAACTATGCCTGGTTCCTGAGATTGACAGTTGTTTCACAATTTTGACCCCTCGGGTCGGGTGAATTCGATGGATAACTGGATTTATATAATCAGTGGGACATTCTGGATAGTCCGATATCCAGTGGCCACCCGACGCTGGTATGATACAATTGTTTTTGGTCACATTATTGCCTCACCAAAATAGGTAGGGTGTTCTTTGCAACATGGTAATTAGCCCAGGCCAAAAATGTTCCTCAACATGTTCTCCATAGCACCTCACTTTTTACCCCATATGCTCTGGAAAAATGTTGTTCTCCTTTTCACCTGTATAAGCGGACCAAAATAAAGCTTTCTATTTTGGGGACCATAGCGTCATTTTTTTCAGTGATGGGTCAATCAAATTGGCTTGTTGCAAAAACAAAAAAACTGAACTTTGGAGAGCCCTTGGGAGAAACCTCATTTAATTAGTAGGAGAGGTGAATAGGCATGATAAATATTCCCAGTTCCCATCCACAAACTGCAAGTTGTTTCTCATAAAAAAATGTTAATTAACAGGAATATATGTGTGTGTGTTCTATTCCTAGTACAAAGACGATGCGAAACAAAATATTTACAGATATATTAAACATTGCATTCATATGAATCTCCCCTCACCCCTCCTCCACCAACACTACATGTGCAAATAATTGTCATTGCAACCAGTACAAATTTATTGAAGGCAGCACTTTTGTACCGCCTGCAACAATTACATGTATTATTTGCCAAGTACATTCAGCACCCACTTGGCACCAACATGTAGTAATAAATAATCCTTTTATAACCTTGTAATGAGTAAGCAAGCAACAATCCCTAAGTTGTATGTGCAGTGAAATTACATATAGAAAACTAAATTATTGGTTACAGGGGTGATGCTTCAATCTTTATAACTGCTTTAAGAAATCAACCTTTTCAAAGCAAACCGTGTGAATGGTTCTAGGTGCGAAACTCTTAACCTTTCTTTTCCTATGTATGAAAATGTCCACTCCATGAGTCCTTCAAGCGAAGGAGAAAAAAAGAAGTGTAACTTATGCTGACTTAATGAAGATTTTAGAGACCCTGGGCCAAACCAAGACACTTTTGGTCCAAAGTGCCAATTGCCAGCACGATGAGTCTATTTTTTTTTAAGGGTTTAGCCACAACTAATTTGCTGCCACCTCAGTTTCAACAATTTTGGCCTTCTTTGTACTTAAAAAAAAGGCTTGCCAAATGAAACCAAAACAATGACAAACAGGTATACACAATATTATATCATAGTCTTGTTTTCTCGTCTAAATTGGAATTAATAAACTGATCAAAGAGCAAAAAACTATTAGACAGCCATACACGCCTGTGTCTCAAACATGTCGCAGTGCAGCCAGTCTTTCCTCCAAATCATCCACTCCCAGGCTGCAGCAGCTTGTCTCCCACAGATTTCAGATCACAAGTTGCCCAAGACTGACAAAGGAAGACACAATACATCTACCACAAACTTGCCAAGCTATGGCAGCCTAAAATTTATAATCTGCTGCTGAAAACCTTAGCCCTACACCCAAGATTATAAACAGCATAATCTGTCCAGTTTTCCCAAAGGATAGCCAATGATGTTAAAATCTGTACCTCCTTCTAACTATGTGCATGTATGAACTGTGCAGAGGAAATATCAAAGACTGTACCTTCCAGCATTTTGAAGCCTTTCCTTCCCCACAATCTTGCCCTTTGGTGCTGATGACATCTGCAACATAAATGGAACTATCTCACTTCAGCTCTTAACTTCTTCTATATGGGAGAAATGAGTAACTGCAGGATTACAAAATTTTCAGGGAGGGAACTGAGTGGGGGTGCCCCCAATTGTTTTATAAACCTTTTATACTGCAGATCATAGGAATAGAGTAGATATCATTCTGTAGACATGCAAAGAAGTATGCCTGATCTAACAGTAAACTCAGGCAAAAGGAAGCATGGGTCTAGGAATATAGAAGACAACACCTGAGCTGCAACGTCTACTCCAATTTCATCAAGCACCTGCGCAGTAGGAATCAAACCCAGCTTAGCCACCATAATAACCCAACTTAATGCCATTTGCAAGCAGATACAACCAGAACAGATTTACACTAGTCCGGCATCTAGATAGCCTCAGACACTTAAGTGTAGTATGGGTAGTCACCACACCATCACCTTGGATCCATAACTGACAATATGGTGGGATGGAAGTACCTGGTTGGTTAGCTCTTCAGTTTCCTCCTCTGCCTCATCATCATCAAGGGTCTCATCAATAGAATCAGACATCATCTCCATCTGTCATGCATAATTATCCCCATTGCAAATTCATCAGTTAAACAACATTGTGAAGAGAAGACACTGGCACAAACAAGGATCTCTCCAGCCTCACACCATTCCTGCAAAGTAAGTAACACCTCCACATCTTGTAAGGCAAGAAATTGATCAACATGAAAAGTTAAGATATGGATTAACCGTCATATGGATTTGTGCTGACTGCTTCTGGAACTCCTGCATCACCTTGGCCTGTTTTGCAGGCTCCACTTTCTGCTCCAAGCAGAACTCAAAACTGTCATGAAACTCTCCAGTGCAGATGACACCTTATCCTTGCCTCAACTTCCATACAATGTCTGAGTGATTGTGCTCTAGGATACTTGTATCACGGTTCTTCCTAGTATTCTCATCGTATCTATGAGATTGCAGATATAACTCCACAATCATGCTTTGAAGGTAACCTAACCTCTGTGCTAGTTCCAGCAATGCTAAAACTAACACAACCAGATGAGTTTGGTCATAAGTCATAACCTTATGAATGTTTTGAAGTGTCAGACCATCATCTTCACAATGAAAAGCAGTGACTAGCTGCTATAATGACCAACTGACTTCATCAGCTCCTCACAGTGGGGTATATCAGTCTATAATAATATGGTGCAAAATGTCCAGCAAACTATGTTACAAAAATCAGTCCCCTGAATTTCTGTCACATTTCCAGAAGTGAAGGAAAGACTTGGTTATGATGTTGGCTAGCATGCTTAAGAGAAATAGCTAATCAAAATGTTAAGAGTATCCTCTTTCAAGCTGCAACAAGCTTGTGAGAGTAAGCTTCATTTCAGTTCAGCTAACCCTTGTACAAGCGAGCATCTAACCCCAAGGCATGGAGAGGCCTACACAGAGATTGCCCCCCACTCACGGAGCTAGTTCTTGCCCACCATTGAGCATATCTGACAAATTCAGCTATAATACAAATTGCGTGTCTAGAGTTACTAATTTCTCTCCAGAACTAGATGACAATAGATCCAAGAACTGAGGACACTATAGAGATAATTCCAGTTACCAAAGGTGTACCTTGTTCATCGAGGCCATAGCTTTTGTTGCCCCTTTCATGGCTCCTGCCACTGCTGTGTTTGCATGCATGGCCTATTTTATCCCACCCATTTTGCAAGCAATCTTATACAAGAGTGTTACAATGGTGTCATGGACCATATATTTTTACAAAAGAAGCTCAAAGCATAGAATACATAGATTCACAACTCAAATTAGAGAGAACAGCTGTAGAGCAACATATACTTGGATAAAAAGATTGACACCTCCCTTTTCAAGCAGAGATTGCTCCTAGAAAAGTGTACTGACAATTTGGGCACAGTGAATGCATGGAGAGGAAGTAAAGGATCATCCAAAGTAGTCTAACTACTTCATTTAGTATTCCCTCTCACCTGTGTATGAGTAGCCACACCCCGTATCTGTGCACGACTTCCCTGAAGCTTTGCAATCTGCTGGCGTAATCTTATCAACTGCTGAGCCAATATCTTCGTTGCAACCTGATGGACAAACAATTCTCTCAGAAAATGTGCCATGTTGATAACTGCTAGAAATTGATCAAGAATTGCTTTTGAACAGGACCCTACATTCAATTTCAAACTCAGCAATCACAGGTCATAAAGCTTTCCTGCAGAGAGAGCCTTGCATCCAAGTAAAACATGGCTTCATAGAACTGCAAGATTCATCCTATTATGCGGAAAATGAAGTACCTGTGTTTGTCAATTCCTTGATCAATTGTGACCACATCAAATGATCAATGACAAACCTATCTGGGGCAGAACATACCTCATTTCCAGTTTTTGCAGTCTTCTTGATCTCTGCGACAAGTTTCTTCTCCTGCAAGCACATACACCCATGCAATTACAGCATCCATGTTATCATGCTCACTATATATTCAAACTGTTTCTCCACTTGAGACCTTACAATAAGGTGAAATCTGGTCAAAACCAGCAGCCCCTCTTCGAGAACAGATATTCCAAAAACTTGTCATAGAGACCTCTAAAATACCAAAAGTCTGAGGAACATCTTGGTACCTCTAATTGCAATGATCCAATTTCTCGTTCAATCCCTGCAAAATTGTGGCCATTCCAAATCATAATTTAATGCCCTAGGAATCACTGTCTCTCTGTGGTATGTTGTTTGTCATGTCTACTCATTATCCTTATGTTAAAACAAAATCTAACATATGTTTCATATAACAACAATAGACAAAGTCTGCAGAAGAAGTCAAGTATATAATGGAGTATAGCAAAGAGAGTATAGCAAGCTGGACTCGCACAAGTTCTTTCAGTCCTTTACATAGCTTGATTGAGAACCATCTCTGGGATAAAAGGGTTCATACACTTCATCATTTGATTTGGAAGTTTTATCACACACTTTTGCTGAAAAAGTGCTTCGAACTGTGGAGTTGCTGCAACACTCTCTAGTTGAAGGGAAGATTTAAGTACCTCTTGTGGCAACTGACATCTCCCGCTTACTCACCCGGAGTGCCTCTGCATAGGATCATTTTTGTACAAACCCCACATAAGCATGTTCTATGGAAAAAATCCATTCTGAGCAACAGAGAATTGCAATCTCAAATCTTGCACACACATTAACAACCTCATTCCAAAGCCAATGCACATTGATGACAATGTCCCAACTGTTGGGTACAACACCAATACCAAAGAACCTCCTTGCTGCAATACTCATCTTCTTGGACCCCCAATTCATGCTCCTTTCCCATCTCTTGCATGATCTCTATAGACTGTGGTGTCTACAGCTTTTAGAAAACGCAAGAAGATTCTTGAACCGGCACAAAAGCATAACACAATCGAGGCGTGAAAGAAGGGTTTTCGGGAATTGCCATCTCTCTAAAGAGCGTGTATGTACCTTTCGCATCGGGTTTCTTCTTGAACAGATTCATCTTCCTTCGTCGTCCACCACCTTTCTTTCTTTCTTTCCCGTTATTCTCCCACAGCGCCCTCCTCCCCCTCCTGTTCTGACTTTGTTCCGGAACTACTGACCCAAATACCGCAGACACCCAAAACAATCCACTCAAACAAGAACCCCAAAACACAAGAAACCGTCCTTTCCCTCCTCTCTTAGCCTACCTCGACAAATGCAAAAATGCGGTTCACCCATCACACTCCCTAAGACACCAAAGTGGGTTGGATATCTCTCCCACCATAACAGATCGACCAAAAAAAAACACACCCATTTGAACTTCACTCACTCTTCTAAAACAGACTAAAATGATCAACTAAGACACCAATGTGAGCACACACAGACACCCACACAACCACCCACCACATACACACATAGTGAGTAACAACAACAACAACAACAATAGTTTCCCAACTATGAAAAAACAGAGACAATAATAATTTGGGAACGGTGAAAGAAGAGAAGACAAGAAGACGAAGAAGAAGAAGCAATCATGTATGTGTAGAGAGCAGCAGCAGCAATTGGTGCATGGGATTTTGGTGTTGAGAGAGAAGACGAAGAAGAAAAACAGCAGAGAGAAAGTGCGTGTGAGTGAACGGCTCTTTCATATGTGCTGCAAACGGCTCTCTCTCTCTCTCTCTCTCTCTCTCAGAAAATAGACTAAAAAAAGTGTGGATCTATCTAAGCGGCAAAACCTTGAGTTCATTTTAGAGCAGCTCCATCGCCATAGTAAACTGGCCTGCAGATTCGCAGCGTTTTCTTTTGTACGAGAATTTTCGCCATTTGGCGAAAATAAATTGGCCAATTTTTAATTTTGTCTAATATTCCTTTTTGGGAAAAAAGGAACCCAAACAAAAAAGCCAATAATTGATGATTTTTTTTCTTACAATTTGTATGTTTCTATACACATTGTTGAAACGAAGTAGGCTAGGTCAGTGTATAAAAAAAGGATTTTAATAAATTTCCACTTTCAAAGCTGGTCTATAGCCAAATATGCATGGCTAAATCTCCTTGTGGATGATCGCCAGTGCAACATCACTATTTTATTTTATTTTTAAATAGTCTTTCACTTTATTGTGTTTCATTTTTCATGTTTACTAGTATGGCCTGAGCCCCTGGCCCAAGTGTGAAGAAGACCTTATGATAGATCTCAATTTTTTTTAAATGAATAAATTTAAATGATTTTTCAGTGACAAAAATTACTCAAAATTCACAAAAAAATTCAATGTTCAAGACCTCTTGCACTACAGGTCTAGAACCTAAAACATTAAATGTAGATGGACTTCATTTTTTTATTTGTACTAGTGTGAACCCGGTGCATAATGCACCCCGTTGATCCCCCCACCTGATCCTTCGCATTTCCCATTATGGTTCTAAACGGTGATGAACTCTTTTGGGAATAGAAATTTCATGCAACCAATGGAAGGCCCAAGGGTGCACTCAAGGTGCCTTGCTTTTATTCCTTTTAAATTTTGGGAGGAGGGGGTGGGGGGAGGGTTTCTTTTTATTTTTCTTTGGTTCCCAATGTGTTCCCCAACATAATATTACAATGTGTTATTTCTCACTTTCACCTATTAAGACCCCTAGAACCCCACCCCCACCCCCTCCCCCCCTCCACAAAAAAAATAAAAATCATGACCCTCCTAAACCCTTAGCCCATGCATCCTTCGGGAAAGAAAAAAGTGCACCCAAATTTCCTCACCCACCTTCCAAATCCCACAAATACCTCTCCCAACACCCTACCATCCCCCTCCAAAAGTTGATATCTTCAACTTCTTAGACTGTCCACCTATTGAAGCCAGTCTTGGACTGTCCACCCTATTTTGGGGGGTTGCATAATCGGCCTCGCAGAGACTGTTAACGGGTCGGAATAGACAAGTTCAGACATACGCATGCACACATGAAAACCATGGTGGTCACTCGCTGCTTCACCGGCCTCTCCCTCCCCCACCCCCCAAAACTCCCATCATAGACTAACTGAATTAATATATATGATTTTTTTGGCTTGGGTACACACCTGGAATAATGGTTTGCTACTCAAACACACCCGAGTGGATCAAGGGAGGAGTTTATAAAAAAAAAACCCCATGCCTTGCCACATGTGAATAGGGAATGCTCAAGGGAAAAGCCCAACCCTAGTCAACCTTCCTAACCTAGGTGGTCTACTTTTGAAAGCTCATTTAAAAGTTGAACCATGAGTTCCAATATTGAGAATTTATTCCTCATTTTCAAGGATTCTCACATTGACATTCTTGTTCCAAAGCTTGCAAGACTTCATGAACCACATTTTGACTTGAAACCTTTTTTTTATGAGTGAAACTTAGTCAATGTGAATGCTCTAAATGCAAGATTCATGCATTAATCCATGTCAAATTTTTAATTTTCACCAATGCAACTTCACCCAACCTTGGGCAAACCTTCCAAAGTGCTACAAAGTTCAATCTAACTTTTCTATCTCATCATCCTTTACTTGATTATAGCTAATTTTTTATCAAAGAGCTAAAAATTTGTAAACTTTGAATCCATTATCCAACACTTGGATTTGAAGTTTGATTCATGGATGAATAGATTAGACCACATTTTTTATTAAGGCTCGAGTAAAATGGTTGTAAGATGAGCTTAGGCGGCAAGGTTACTTGAAAAGTAGGGTTAGTAAAAGATGGGTTGGACAATATGAACACAAATGAAGCTTGACTAACCCAGCCCCCACGACTACACCAATCCCATTTTGGATGGAAAGGGTTTCATCCACCCACATTGGGTGGTAAACCACACTTGCATCAGTTTCATTTCAGGCACTTATTAAAAAATCATCACTTTTTTTGGGCCCATTTTTTTTTTCAAACCCATTTACAAACCTACCAACCCCCTCCCCCACCCCCTTCCCTCACTTGCAAACCTTTTTCCATCTTTTGTGGTCCCACCATTGCAGCGCCATCACAACAACTTTAGCAACTCAAGAGGACCCATCATCGCATCAAGGTTAGCAACTCAAGACGATCCGTCATTGTGTCAACTCTATTGCCACATGCCATCGTCACCTTCCAGGAGTCCCATCATGACAACTCCATCACTAATTCCAACCCAAGTAAGACTATAGGTCACCCTTGTTCAAGTAATTTAAATTTAAATTCATTGTTTTAGAAAGCTCCAAAAGATGACAACAAACTTTGATTCATTATCATCTTCCTCTCATTATTGTTCAATTGTAAAAGATGACAACCACCCAAGCTCATTATCGCCTTTTTGTTCTTCATGTTCATGTGTTCCAGAAAACAACGACAAGCAAATGTTCATTGTTGTCTTCTTCTTCTTCCTAATCCTTAATTGTAAAAGACGATGAAAAGTTTGGTTCATCATCTTTTTCATGTTCTTCGTGTTTTTATGCTCCCAAAGACGACAACAAACCAATTCATTGTCATCTTCCTTTTTCTTTTTTTTTGCATTCTAGAAGATGACGATGAGCAAATGTTTATCGTTGTCTTCTTCTTCTTGCTCAGTTATAAAAACAACGACAAACCAACTCATTGTTGTTTTCATTTTCTTCATGTTCTTGTGCTCCAAAAAACAATGATGAACAAATGTTCATCATCATCTTCTTCTTCTTGTTACTCAATTGTAGGAGACGACGACAAGCCTTGGCTCATCATCTTCATGTTCTATGTGTTTTTATAATCTAGAAGATGACAACGAGCTTTTGCTCATCGTCGTGTTGTTTTTCTTCTCATTGCTTAGTTGTAGAAGATGACGACGAGCCAACTTGTTGTCATCTTCCTTTTTTTTGTGTTCATGTGCTCCAAAGATGATGACAAGCAAATGTTTGTCATCTTTTTCTTCTTGTTGCTCAACTCTAGACAATGAGCCAAGCTCGTTGTTGTCTTCATGTTCTTCATGTTTTTATGTTCTAGAAGATGACAACAAGTTTTTTCTCATCGTCGTCTTGTTCTTCTTATTGTTTAGCTGCAAAAGACAACAACAAACTAACTCCTTGTCATCTTCGTTTTCTTTGTGTTATTGTGCTCTAGAAGACGACAACAAGCACATGTTCATTGTCGTCTTCTTCCTATTGCTCAATTGCAAAAGGTCATGATGAGCCAAGCTCATTGTCATCTTCATGTTTTTGTGCTCTAAAAGATGATAACAAGCAAATGTTCATTGCCATCTTCTTCATGTTGCTCAACTGCAGAAGATGATGAGGAGCTTGGTTTATCGTCATCTTCCTATTCTTCATGTTCTTATGCGTCAAAAGACAACAATGAGCTTAATTTGCTTATCATCCTTTTCTTTTTTTTATTCAACTACAAAAGATTACGCGAACTAGTTCGTCATTGTCTTTTTGTTCTTTGTGTTCCTATGCTTCATGTGACCTTACTTTGCTGCAATAGACAAAAGTATATATTTTAGTGTTTTTAAAAAAAACATTGATGATGTTTTTTCTTTTGAAGGTCGTTTAGTTTTTTTTAAACAAAACTTAGAGTTTTGTCTTAGGATAGCTATTTGGACAAAATGTGCATGAAAGGCACAAAAGGTGTCAAATACAATTGAAGAGCAAGTGGTGTTGAATACAATTGAACAACAAGCAACTATAGTGTACGTGGTTGTGTCTTCTCAAGTTATGTCATGAAAGGTGCATTCTCATTTGCATATGATCACATCAAAACCCATCCTTACACTCTATGGTCACATAAAAACTTTATCATGTTCCCATGTTTGAATGTATAAAATACAAAGTTTAAAATTAAATTTTTTTTCCAATACTTATTCGAATGACACTACAAATATATATATTATTAAACTTTGGAGCATAATCTACATATGTGGACCAACTAAAAATTCAAATAACAAATTTTTTACATAGAAAATCATTTTCAAGTTTTAAGATTTTAACATATCTATTATGTTTCAATACATGATAAACTTTGATAAATACATGTATACTTTGAATATAAAACATTGATTTATTATTTTAATTCTGAAATATGAATATAATATGATATTATTAATATATTATATGTATATAATATACATGTACAAATATTTAATTTTCATTATAGTTCATATGTTCATTCCAATTTTATATTTATTTTCAGTATATTGTAATTTAATTAATAGAATTATTGTTTAGAAAAAAATTTACCAATTAATTTTATTACATTTATTATAATCCAACCATTTAACATAACATTACAACTGTAATGGTTTTTCCATATTTCAATTTTTTAATAATAAATTTATTAAAATCTACATATTTAATATAATATGTATACATACATATGCAATGTTATATGGATATAAATATTTACTGAAATATGTTTAGAATATATATACAATATAGAAACTATTTTGCAATAAAATTAAAATTCAAAAAATAAATATTATATTAATCATATTTTTTTAAAAGGTCATTTTATATATAAATTTCATATGTTGTAAATTTATGAATCCTAAACCCATAGATAAATTTAGTAAAACTTTGTAAATTTGGTTTAAGTAGCATGAAATTGCTTGAATTATGTTATTTTCGTCATTAAAATAGGATATTTAAATTAAAGTTAGCTAGACTAAAGCTAAAGTTCATTAAAATTATATATTTTGGTTAAAGTAATATAAATGAGGCTAAAGTATGTTATTATGGCTAAAATAGGATAACTTTTTTTATATTTTGATAAACTTGGCTAAAATTTTGTTAAGCTTGGTTAAATGAAAATATTTTTTCCTAAACTAAATGATTTTGGCTAAATTTAGCTAAATTTAACAAAATTTTCTTTAAATTTGAATAATTTTTGTTGAAATTGAATAAATTTGGTTCAACCTAAATATATATATTAAATTATTGGTCATTTATTTGGTTAAATTTTAATAAATTGGGTTAAACTTGGCTATTTTTTAAAACTAGGTTAAACTTCGATATTGAAATTTTCTTTTGGTTAAAATTGGTGAAATCAAATTACATGAAAGGATTTAGGCTAAACATGGTGAATTAAATTTGGCTAAATTTGAAATATTTTGGCAAATAAGGTTTTTTTATTGTATTTTGTTGGAACTGATGCCAAACTAATTGAGTTAATTAATCTAAAGTTGGCTAAACTTGGAAAAAATTTAATGTTATTAAAATTGGTTACATTTGGCTAAACTAAATTAAATTAACTTACATATGTTAAAATATGTTACATTAAGTTTAAATATTAAAAATATTTATAGTAAATTTTGTTATTTAAGATAAACTATATTGACTATTTATGGTGAATTAACCTTAATTGGGTTAAATTAAAATTGGATTAAGTTAAATTAAATTAAATTAGGTTTATATTAATTTATATTAAATTAGACAAATTATTTAAATTAAATTAAATAAAGCTAAATGAAATGAAATTAGGCTTTTAATAAAGATTTAACCATGTCAATAGGTATTTTAGTTTTTTTTTTTAAACTTGCTGAAACAAGGTCAAGTAATTACTTTAATATGGTTACATTAGTTGTGTAGTCATATTTGTTAATTACGTCTAGTTGTTATCATAGTCATATTTGTAGTCGCATGCTCACAATTGTGACTATAACTCTCAAAATGACTACAACTCAAGTCGACTTACAACTACATGACTATTTTAAGCAATAGTTACAACATGTTCTAGTCCTAAACCCACATTTTGGTGTAGTGTATGGAATAGGTTAAGCGACCATTGTTGGTATGTTTAACCTTTAAGATCTCATTGGGCAGCATTGGGATTTTGGCCTAGGGGGTGGGGTTCATTTCACAAAGTCCATAGGCACATCTTAAAGAGGATGAGGCAATTCAACAACCATAGTTGCTTATGCAAAGCCTTTCAAAGTTGGATGGGGTGTTCAAAATTGAACATTTTAATCCAATAAACACAATCAAGCCCAAAAGATGAATGTAATATCCAAGTATTATGATTCCAAAATTTTCATAAATAATATGGACAAATAATATGTTTCCATACTTAAATTATTTATTTATTTACAATGTTTGCATTTTAAAATTGGAATTTTTGTTTTTTGTTTTTTTGTGTTAGGCTTTGAAGCACAATTAAAAAGGCTTTTGTTGTAAATGCAATTCAACTTGTGCTTAAGCATCGTCAATTATTCACTCATCATCATGTAACAAAAGTTGTAATAATTGCAACAAATTATCACACCACTACGATCATTGCATTTAATTCATCTTCTTCAATGATTAATCATAAATAGATATCATTGTAGTTGAGCCCATAGTGAGGTTTTAATGCATGTACACACCATTTTTGTATTGATGCATTATAGCTTAGTGTGGCATGACATTTTTGTATCAATCCATTTGTTTTAATTTTGAAGTCGAATTATGAGTTTTGTACATTTTGGGATCTCCTTATGCTATGTTGCACACAATATCCCCATCCACCACAAATGGATTACATTTACCATAAACAAAATGAATGATACCTTCATCTTATGAAATTAACACATTTTGTGGACATGATAGAACATTTAAACAATACCTTCATGAATGCAAGTCAAAGTTCATTATTATATGATTGACTATGTAATATTCTCGTTATGCCTCTCATGAAATAGCTACAAAATAACCTTAAGGAGATATTATATTTGAATACTTATATATAAATAGATTACCCACCTTCATAAAATGAACCCTTGGTGCATAAACCAACTTTTCTATGCAAGTATTGCAAACTCTTGATCTTTTATTGTCAATGTTGGGTTTTCCATAAAGCCCTTGAAATTACAATACTCACATCATTAACCAACCCATGTTTAGGGTGTAATCTAACCACATTTATAGGAAGGACTTGGGTTATTTGTAATTCATATCTCTAGTATGTGCCCCATCTTGACATGAGGGTATTGCAAAAACTTGGTCTATTGCCATTCAAGTTTCATCAGATCATGATTGGTCCCGAATATGCAATACCCTCATCCATCCTTTCATCATTGTGACAAGAAATATTTAAAAGAAACAAAAATATAATAAAATTATGCAATATTTGCACTTCAAAATAAAATGCCAGTTGAATTTTTTATGTTTCAAGTAGTACCCATCTTAACATGAAGGTATTGTGAAAACTTGGTCCATTTCCATTCAAGCCTACCACAACATGATGGCCATGGGTATGCAATACCCTCATCCATAATTTGGTGGAAATTTAATTTCTTGGAAGTATGACATAAAAAGAAAAAATTGAATATATGAATATTATAGAGTTTCGTCATAGTTATGTATTGGGTTTTCTTTTCTTCTACAAAATCTAAGTGTTTTTTATTATTTTAGTTAATTTTTGGAATAGGAATTAGGTAGAAGTTTAACTAGTAAGATATATGGGTTTTGCCAATAAATAGAAATTTAGCCAAGAAATATAAGTTCAACCAAGAAAAAATATAGGTTTAGCTAAGAGATATAAATTTAACTAAGAAGAAATATAGGTTTAACGAATAGATAAAAATTTAGCCAATAAATTATACAGGTTTTGTCAAAAGATAAAGGTTTAGCCAAGAAAAAATATACGTTTAACAAATAAAAAAATATAAGTTTAGCTAAAAGATACAAGTTTAATCAAAAATAAATATAGGTTTTCCCAAGACATAGAAGTTTAACCAAAATATATAAGTTTAGCCAATAAAAAGTATAGGTTCAACCAAGAGATAGAAGTTTAACTAATAAATAAGTTTAACCAAGAATAAATATAAGTTTAGCCAAGAGATAGAAGTTTAACCAAGAGGAGATAAGAGTTTTGCCAAGGTAATTAAAGGATTACTTGTTAGTTTATAGCCAGGGTTGAGATTTAAGTCAATAGGGTAGCTAGGTGGGTGGATAGTATGGAGGTGAGGGTTGGAATTTTTTTGCAATAAAAATAAAAATGGTCAAAAGGTTAACAATCAAAAAAGATTTATTATGGTAGAATGCTGGTTAATGCAAGGTAAATAACCAAATGAAAAAAAGGTGAATCATCCAACCCATCCTATGGACAAAATGGAAAACTAGTGCAATCATGGGAGTTGGTTCATTTTGGCCCACAAATGATCCAAGACATAACTTTATTGGCCAAAGTGAACCAACACCCACCAATGCACCAATTGGCTGTTCTATTCATGGGATGGGTTGCATTTTTTCATCCAATTTCAATTAGTCAACTTTTTTTTAATTTTTGGTTATTGAGTTTATTTTTCAATTGTTTTTTCTCAAACTTGACCTTCAAATAACCTTCCCACCTAGTTACCCTACTGACCTAACTATCTTCTTGACCTAACTACCCTATTAACTTACATCTTGGCCCTACCTACCAATTAATAACCAACCTCCCCTCATACCTACCCTCTATTTTTTCAGTGGCTAAACTTTTACCCTTTAGGCAAAAGTCTTTATCTTTTTATTATTAAACCTTTACTTCTTACAAAAACATTTTTTTTTATGGTTAAACCTCTACCTTTTGACAATATTTATGTATTTATTGGTTAACCTCTATGTATTTTTTATCTTTCAATAGAAAAATTATCTTTTCATGCATAAGCTTTTATATCTTGGTAAAAAATTTATACTTCCAAGCTAAACATTAGTTCTTACCAAAACTTTTTTACTTTTTAGCTAAACATGTATCTCTTGGCAAAAAGAATTTACTTCTTGGCTAAACTCTTGGCATAACCAATAACTTTTCATGGCTAAATTTTTACATTTTAACAAAACTTATTTATTTATTGATTAAATCATTACCTCTCAACAAAACTTTTACCTTTTCTTAGCCAAACCTTTACCTTTCACCAAAACTTCTATCTATACTTGGCTAAATTTTCATATCTTAGCAAAACCTCTTTAGTTTCTAACTATATTTTTACTTTTTAGCAAAACCAATTTTTTTTGTGGTTCAATTTTTGCCTTTCGACAAAACCTCTTTACTTATTGGCTAAACCATTACCTTTCAACAAAACCTTTACATTTTATGGGCGAAACCTTTATCTTGTAACGAAACTAATGTTTTTTCTTGGTTAAACTTCCACTTTTGGCAAAACCCTTTCACTTCTTAATTAAACCTCCACCTCTTGGAAACACCAATGTCTTTATTTGGTTAAATATAGTTATATCTTTGGTTTCTTTATATCTTAGCAAAATTAATTTCTTTTTTCCACTAAACTTCCACCTCTCAATAAATTTTTTTTACTTCCTAACTAAACCTCCACCTTTTGGAAAAACCAACATCTTTTTTGGTTAACCTCCAATATTTCAACAAAACATTTTTTACTTTTCGGCTAAATCACTACCTCTTTGGTATTGCTTACACACAAGAAAATCATAACGATATTATGGAAGGTAATGATTATCATTAATGAAATATTGCAAAAATCAATGCATTTAACATTTAATGGATTTTCAACGTACTTTTTTAATGATTTTGCAATACCTTTTTTAAATGGATAAACTTCATTAACCCACTTTAAATCACAATGCAATATTTTCATCCACCATTAATAAGTTGTATTAATTACCCAAAATGCAATACTCGCATTAAGGATCATAATGAAACTAGCGTTTGTTAGTCCAAGCTTACTTTAGGTGGACTTTTGACCTCAAAATGTAATACCCACACTAGTATAATGCCAAAACCACATGTCGAATATGACACATGCAATATTCACATATAAACAAATTTTTAATTGGGAAACCATGTAGGTTTACAAATAGTACATAATTGGTTGATACAATAATCAACATTTTAAAACCCAATTGTAGGTATTGCATAGTTGGTGGCAATTATTAACCAAAAAACCCAATGAAGAATTTGGGAATGCAATGTGGGTGTTGTAAGGTGGCAATGTTGCAAAAAAAATTTTAACAATTGTGGATTTGGGTCATGGTCTAGGATATTTTGGGATACTCTTGGCAATATCATGGCCTAGGATATTTTGGGATATTTTTGGCAATATCATGGCCTAAGATATTTTGGGATATTTTTAGCAATATCATGGCTTAGGATATTTTGGGATACTTTTGGCAATATCATGGCCTAGGATATTTTGGGATATTTTTGACAATATTATGGCCTAGGATATTTTGGGATACTTTTGGCAATATCATGGCTTAGGATATTTTGGGACTAGTATGGTTCAGGGTTATAAAAGGAGATAGTCTAGGGAACAACTCTTCAGCAGATCAACACCAGTTGATGGATCAATAAAACTTGTCTTGTCTTGTAATTCTCCACTTGTTTGTAGCCGGTCCATAACAGTTTGATCTGCTCCTTCTTCTTGTTTGTTTGTTTTGTTGTTTCAGTAAGTAGCTAGAAGTATCTTGGAGTGAAACTTGGAGAGGTTATAGAAGGATATAGGTTGCTTCTATTCTCAAAGTTTCAAAAGAAAAAAATATGTTTTGTGAGAGTTATGAGCTTTTGAAAACTTTGTGCCAGATCTGGTTTTCTGGTCATATCTCCTTTGTTTAAGCTTTTTTGGGTCTGCAGCTTTGCGATTTTATGGATCATATAGGAATATATGTGTGAGAGAAATTTCATGTCATTTGGATTTGTATTGAGAAAGATCCAAGCATCTGAAGTTTCAGTCTTAGTTTTGAAGTCAGTTTCTTTTGAGAGTGATATCTCTTTGTGGTCATCATCAAAAGGGCTGAAATTTTGAGAGAAGGTAGTAGACATAGTTGCTCATTTTTCATCAAAATTTAGAGCGATCCAAGGTCATATGTGAGCAGTGTAGCTTTGCAAAGTTGCTATGACAGAAGTTTGTTTTAAGAAGACATCAAAGCAAAAGTTTTGAAGTGGAGTAAATACAACTTCGGAGATCTTGAAAGAAGGAGTTTGAAGATTGGGAAGCGCAAATACATTATCAAGACCTTCGTACAAAAGTGTGAGAACTACCACCATGGACAACTTAGAATCAAACATCGATTTCACTCAAATCCTCGCCGCCCTTCAACACCTTCAACAAGAAAATGTCGTGCTTAGAGACTCGGTGACCCGCCTACAGAATCAGCCACCACCTCCTGCCCTAGTACCTCCTGCTCTTGCAATGGTCGCCCTAGAGCCCCAGATCACTCTGCGAGAAAAGTTTGATGGAACGCGCCTCAAATTTCGAGGCTTTGTCAGCCAGGTATGCCTAATCATGCAACTACACCCCCGTCGTTATTTTGATGACACCACTCGTGTAGGATTCGTTGGAACCCTACTCACTGGGACAGCTGCAGCATGGTTTGCTTCCATCCTAGAAACATCATCCCCTCTCCTACAAGATTTCAACGCCTTTATGGCGGAATTTGAAGTAGTGTTTAGGGACAGTGACAAGGCCACGACTTCAGCCAACAAATTACGTCACCTCCAGCAAGGGACACGTTCGGCCATCGTCTACGCTTCAGAATTCAAGCAGCTTGCCTACGACGTCAATTAGGGAGAAGCTGCTTTGATAAATCAATTTCACTGTGAGCTTTGTGATGGCTTCACTGAAGGAAGAACGGTCTGCGAGGCAATTCGGTGCGATAATCGTGTGTTCAAACGTCGCCAGGAAAAGAAAGTCACCTCCAACGCCTAGCTTTGGAACAGTCGGCCTACTACGCTCCCTTTAGTTACCGAAACAACACCAGTTGCCCAACCTACCTCTTTTGGACCTGCCCCGATGCAGATCGACGCAGCTAAGTTTAAACCTTTGACAGAAACCGAAAAACTTCGCCGAAGAACAAACAACCTGTGTTTTTACTGTGGCAACCCAGGGCACATAGCTCGCTAGTGCCCTCTAAAGCTTGTCAAACTTCAAGTACAAGCTGTGGAAACTCCCCAAGAGTTCGAAAATAAGAACATCCAATCACAATAGGAGCCGTGCGACTGGATCTCACCCAACACCACCTTTGCAAAGGCTCTTGTTCCGCTGTTGGTCCCAGTTCCAGTTTCACTCAATATGTGGACATCATTTGTATTCCAGAAGACATACCACAAGTGTCAACATTGGTGGATGTGAGTCATATCGACACAACCATGTGCGGTAGTCTCAATTTTTTAAGAGTTACATCAGGGTTATTTGAGTGGGGTAAAATGTTTAAGGGCTTGTACCGGCTTCATAGGGAATGATGTATGTGCTTGGTGTGAAGGGGGTTTGTTTTCTTTTCTGGAATGCGTTATTAGTGGGTAAGGAGGTGGGTCAGTTCTTTTCTTCAACAGAGGCTAATAGCCATAGTTTTAAAAAATTTGTGGCGTAATTAGGGGTGGCAAATCTCTAGAGGGTTGGGGGTAGAAGTAGGCATCAAAAGTTGCAGTGTTCAACACTACAGTTGTCTTGTTATGATATTTAAGAGGTAGCAAGCATATTAAAAATTCTTGAAGCAGTCAAAGGGGTGTCGATGAAGGGGTTAATAAAGGTGGTACAATCTTCAAGCCGATGAACATAAGTTAATTCGAGACAATTCAATAATTAAATAAATAGTATGATAGTGTGCCAATGACAATAGGAATCTAATGATAACTGAAACCTTTATTTATAATAGGGACGAGCTCAGCAAGAAGCTGCAAGTACATGTAAAATCATGAGCGGTGCCTTAGTGATAGTTCACAACTGCAAGAAGTCTAGGATGCGTCGGATGGTGCAAACTAGGTAGTCCGCCTTGCTATTGGGAGGTACTCGACGAATCGCACCGCGCAACCAACGATAGTGACCAACGCCGGGGACTGAAGACCATGCGAAGATAGAGGTATCTTCAGTTTCGTAAGAACCTTCACAAACGGTCTCGGGTTCATCCCCAGAAGCGGGGTCGACCTGCAGCAAGATCACCAGGGTGCAGGAATTCGGAGAAATACGATAGTACCAGGCTCGAGGGGGTTCAACTTCAAGACGAGCATGCACCTCTCGAGGTTCAAGTTCTTCATCACGAGGACGATGTGTCAAGGTAAGATCTAGAGACGACTCCGGAGGCGGTTCTTCATTCGTTGGTGCGGTTTGCGGCCCGTGGGACATGATTATGCGCGACGCCATGGTTATAAGGAACAAAGGAAAAAAAGAAATCTTCGACAAAATCAAATCGACAATGAAGTGGGGAAGATTGTGGCATCAAGATGTGCGGTCATAATTTATAAGCCAAGGAAAACAAAGGGAAGGCGTAAATAATGGCCTAGGACTAAGGAAAAGTAAAACCTTAATGTCAAGGATAAAAAATGGAAGTTGAAGTAAGTGTTTGAGGGGAAAATGGGAAGAGGTAGAAAAGAACTTTCTCCTTCTCTTTCCATTGGCCATCAAGCCAAGAACCTTCTCCTTCTCCTTCCATTGGCCACCAAGCCAAGAACCTTCTCCTTCTCCTTCCATTGGCCACCAAGCCTAGAACCTTCACCCTCTTTTTAAAAGGCGGACTTGGGTCATGGGAGGTCTCTTCTTCTTTTCCCTCGTGAAAATAATTTCAATCGAATCTTGAGAGTTTTTGTTTCAACAAAGTTTTAAAGGAGGGAAGGAAAGATCAACTTTGGAGTGGAAGAGAGGAAGGGGAATAGAGTGGAGATCTGGTAAGATTTTGCAAGGAATGGAGGTGAATAGGGATAGATTTGAAAGTTAAAACTCAGAGAAACTTCACAAAAAACCCTTTCGGGTTTAGTGGTGTAACTTCTTGCTGTTTTAGCTGCAGAGCCCAAAATTTATAAATAAATGCGCCGTGTTGTTAGCTTTCCAGAAAGCTATAGCAAGCTGGATTTGGATAACATATGTGGGAGAAACAACGCTTTAAGTGACTAGGGGTCTACAGTCGAGTTGAAATGACTACCTTCACAAAACCCTCTCGGGTTTGGTAATAGAACTTCTTGTTGTTTTAGCTGAAAAGCTCAAAATTTGGTAAGTAGATGCGCCTTGTCGTTAGCTCTCTAGGAAGCTATAGCAAGTTGAATTTGGATAACATATGTGGGAGAAACAATATTTTGAGTGGCTAGGGGTCTGCAGCCATGTTGGACGTGGTGTTGAACCTTTAAGCATAGATTTAAATGAATGACAATTTGACAAGAGGCATTAGGATGTGTAGTTTGGAAGCTTGAAAAATAAAATAAAAATGTATCCATCAATTTTAATCATAAAAGTTGCATAGAAGGTGGGCTAATGAAATTCAATTACAAACGCGATCTAGCATCTAGAATTGTACTTGCGTTCTTCCCTTCACTAGTAGTATTTGTGCTTCGGCATAATCACCTTGTAGGATCGGGAGTAGAGGGACAAAAGTCACTTCACAGTGGATTCCGGCGCCACCTCTTCTTTCATCGACCAAACATTTTTCGCCCAACACAACATCCCTGTGGTCAAGAAGTGAACCCTTGTTCCGGTAGAGGTTATTGATGGGAGAACCATTGCTTAGGGTGCAATCACACTCGAGACAACCCCTCTAGAACTTTATATCGATAAGTACACGGAAAAAATTGTTCTCACCATCATCTCCACCCCTCACCATCCTATCATCCTTGGTCTGCCTTGGCTAAAAGCGCACAATCCTATCATTGATTGACGATCTAAAACCCTCACCTTCAGCGCACAACGGTGCACCTCTCAAGAACCCCATGCTCAGAAAAACATTTTGTCCAGTCCTACCAAGAACAATGTGGTGAAGAACCCAAAGAGGGTCGGAACCAATTCTAGTTTTTTCAAGTCTGTTATGTCAAGTCCTACAATCAAGAACCCCCCGGTGGTCAGAACTAAACCTTGTCTTGTCATGAATCTCGTCAAGAATCCTGCCCAGAAAACCAACCCTATCCGGATTTTCGTTGATGGAACTGTCCCTTTCTATCGGGCTGCTAAGAATCTTCAAGTCTTTGCCATCCATGTCAACCCAGCCAACAACAAAAACTCCCAATCAGAACCGACACCTGTCAAACTTCCCCAGAAGTACAAGGACTTTGTTGATGTTTTTGAAAAGATTAATGCTGATCAGCTCCCCGCCCATAGTCCATATGACTGCCCGATTGATCTAGAAGAAGGACACTCACCACCCTTTGGTCCTATCTATGGCCTATCGGAACCGGAATTCCAAGCCTTGCGTGATTACCTTACTGAAAACCTTGCCAAGGGGTTCGTTCAACATTCCAAGTCTCATGCGGTGCCCCAATTATATTTGTCAAGAAGAAGGATGGTTCCCTTCGACTATGTGTGGATTATCGTGGACTCAACAAGATAACCAAAAAGAATCGATATCCCTTGCCCTTGATTTCAGGCCTCCTGGATCGGCTACGTATCGGGAAGATCTTCACCAAGCTTGACCTCCGTGGAACCTACAACTTACTCAGGATTCGTCTAAGTGATGAATGGAAGACAACTTTCCGCACACGCTACGGCCATTTCGAATACACGATCATGCCCTTCGGCCTCACCAATGCACCCGCAGTCTTTCAGCATCTGATGAATGATATCTTCCGGGAGTACATGGATGAATTTGTCGTGGTCTATTTGGATGACATTTTGATCTTTTCCAAGGACTGGGAAACCCACGACAAACATGTACGATTGGTGCTTGCGATGCTCCGAGAGCATGGCTTATACACCAAGATGGAAAAATGTGAATTCGACAAATCTTCAGTGGCGTTCCTCGGGTACGTGATCTCTGCAGATGGCATTTTCATGGATAAGTCAAAGGTCGAGACCATCTAGTGTTGGGCTACTCCATCCTCGGTCAAGGACGTTCAACGCTTCCTAGGGTTTGCCAACTTTTATCGTCGGTTTATCAAAGGCTACTCCAAGATCACAACACCGTTAACAACCCTAACTTGCAAAGACAAGCCCTTCTCGTGGAATCCAACGACCCAAGCTGCATTTGATACTCTCAAGATGGCATTCACCTCTGCACCCATCCTGATACATCTTGATCCTACCAAGCCATTCATTTTGGAAACGGACGCTTCAGATTTTGCCTTGGGAGCTATTCTATCTCAATTTGGAATAGATGGGTTGCTGCATCCAGTTGCTTTCTATTCACGGAAGCTAACAAATGCCGAAATCAACTACCAGGTCTACGATAAGGAACTCCTTGCAATCATCACGGCATTCGAGTAGTGGAGACCGTATCTTGCTATAGTTCAACATCGCGTACAAGTTCTGACAGATCACAAGAACTTCCTTTATTTCACAACTACTCGGACCTTGAATCATCGCCAGGCACGCTGGTCTATCTTCCTAGCTGATTTCGACTTTGAGATTCAGTATCAACCCGGCACCCAGCAAAGGAAAGCTGATGCGCTATCTCATCGTTCAGAATATGAACTTCGAGCAGGGGATGAGGCCTACGGCCAACAGAACCAGACTTTACTCAACCCCGAGCAATTTCGAGTTATAGCAACAATCAGCACCCTCCCAGACTCATACCTTGTCAGGGACATCAAAATGGCAACTAAGGAAGACACCTGGGCTACCAACATTAAGAAGGAACTCCAGGAATGACCAAGGAACCCAAATCGTGATGACCTGGATCAATTTGAGCAGTAAGACAGACTTCTCCTTCGAAATAACCTGATTTATGTATTCGAAGGACCTATACGCCTAAAAATCCTAAGAGAATGCCACGACAACACCTTGGCGGGTCACTTTGGAATGGCACGGACTCACGAACTAATGTCAAAGAATTATTGGTGGCCCAAAATGAACAAGGTACTACGGGAGTATGTCAAGTCTTGTGATACATGTGCTCGACCCAAGGCTCCCAGGCATCGCCCGTTTGGACTCCTACAACCCTTGCCGATTCCTAGCCGACCTTGGGGATCTATTGCAGTGGACTTCATCACGGACCTCCCTACTGTCAGAGCCAAGAATTCAATATTAATTGTGGTCGATCGACTCACCAAAATGGCCCATTTCACCTCTTGTTCCAAGTCAATCACGGCAGAAAAGACAGCTTAGTTAATTTTGGACAGGATCGTCCGATTGCATGGACTCCCCGAGGAAATTGTGTCCGACAGAGGTCCTCAATTTGCATCCAAGTTCTGGCGTCGCTTATTCGAGCTTCTTAGAATTGACATTCGGCTATCTTCAGCTTTCCACCCTAAGACAGATGGACAAACCAAACGGACAAACTAGACACTCAAGCAATACCTTCGCTGCACTGTGAACTACCAACAGGACGACTGGCTGGACCTACTATCTCAAGCAGAGTTTGCTTATAACAACACAACGCATGCATCGACTAGGATCAGTCCAATGTTTGCCAATTACGGTTTTCATCCCAAGTTCAGCCTTGAAATTCCTAGGGACTCCGTAAACCCCTCGGCTGAAGAAAGGGCCACGAGGCTTGGACAAGTTCAACAGAACCTTATGGCAGAACTCAAGCTAACACAGGAGTGGCAAAAGAAGCAAGCAGACCATCGGCGCAAGGACCATCCAAACTTCAAGGTTGGAGCCAAGGTCTGGCTTCTCAGAAAAAACATTGCTACCACTCGCCCATGTGCCAAGTTGGATTACAAACGCCTCGGACCTTTCAAAATCGCCAAATTGGTTGGTCTAGTGGCTTGCCAGTTAGAGCTTCCACCCCAGTTCAAAATCCATAATGTTTTCCATGTCTCCTTGCTTGAGCCCTATCATGAAAACCCGATCCCAAAACGTCATCGAGAACCCCTAGTTCCAGCCGAAATTGAAGGCCAAGAAGAGTTTGAAGTTCAGGAGGTCTTGGACTCCAAGAAGATTCATGGAAAGCTCCTGTACCTTGTTTTTGGCGAGGTTATCCTCCTTCTGAAGCTACTTGGGAGCCTGCTAGAAACCTAGTTCATGCCCAAGACTTAGTTAATCGATTTCAACAATGGTATCCTAACAAACCGGCTCCATCTGGAAGATGTGGGGAAAACACATCTTTTCCATGTAATGTGTTTTCATGAATTGAAAAGGATGATGATTTGCTAAAACAATTTGGGTGTGTAAGGTTGGTTAAGCAAAGCCTTTCAAACTCACATGGGATGCTCCTAATTATAATCCCAAACCCACCAAGGGCAATCAAGAAAAGGAGATCTTCAAAATGTGTGGAAGTACCCTAAATAAAAAATGATTCATAGTGATATGTTTGTAAGCCTTTAAATTTTATTTTTTACCTTGTTTTCCATCATGCATTTGAATGTTGACATTAATTTTTTTTATTGGTCCTTAAGCTTCAAAATATCTCAAAGGACGCCTTTGTGGCAAACGCAATCCAACTCACACTTCAACATCAATAATTTTTCACATGTCACCATGCAACAAAGGTTATAGAAGCTACAATTTATTGGGAAAACATGGGCATTTTTTAAGACTCTTCCTTGAATGAAGATGCACTTTAACAAATAATGTTAGGCCATTGTAGGGTAGCTTGTAGTGAGATTTATTTGTATCTCACCAACATTTTGTACCATGTTCATTTTATGCAAAATTTTGTAACTTTTTAAACATTTCTATTTTTCCAATCCAATTTGTATTGCCATGCCATATCACCCTATGTCACATACCAAATGCATGCCTCAATCCACCATAAATGGATTAAAATAAAACAAAACCAACTAACATTACCTTCATCTTAACATGTAAACATTGATTAAGAGCATGCCCCATTTTATTTTCCAACCCCAATTTACAATATTTGCATCATTGAAGGTTTAATGTCACTATTAAGGTGGCCACAAATGCAATGCCATCATTATTTGTGTAATACCACCACAGTATCCTTCTCACAATACTTGCATAAAAATTATATTATGTAACCTCACCAAAAACCCTTTTTTTTATTTGATAGGATTTGATTGTGTAAGTATTCAAAAAATTTGTTTTAATATCATTTAAGGTTATTTAAGTGCATCTTTTCCACCAAACGCAATATTTACATCTAATGGACCAAATTCAATAAGAAATATTTAAAATAAAATTACAAGTCAAAAAAAGGTTTAATAATATGTTATATTTATATCATAAGTTATAATATTTTAAATTTTTTCAAATATTATATGAAAAAATGTATCAATAAATATTACATATCAATGTTGCAACTTTGTAATTCAAGAGTAAATACCCTTTAAAAACATTCTTATCCACCATTAATTCAAATTAACTTAAAATCTTATGTCTTAATTGTATTAATATTGAATTTTTTTAGTGGCTAACATTTGTGATTTTGTTAAAGAACAAATCTTGAACAACATGGTCAAAACAATTGTTTGGAATTTTTTTCAACAAAAAAAGCACATTAATTAATTTTTTTGAAATTACCATAAAATAAACCTAAACCTTTAAAAGTTTTTGGTGAATCTAAAATTTAATGGTATTATTTACTTCTTAAATTACAATTATGCAATATTGATATGTAATATTTAAGAATATGTTTATTCCTATAATAATTGACAAATATGTCTAAATATTATAACTTAAAATATCAATATAGTATACTATTAAAATTAACAAATCATAAGGGGGGAAGGGGTTTTGATGAATTACACAATACAATTTTATGCAAGTATTTTGAGAAGGTTATTGTGGCAATATTACATTACACAAATAGTGATAATATAACTAGTAGAAATTTTTGATTTTGTAATTGTTGTTTGCAATTAAAATTTTGTTACATGTCACACATGCAATTACAAATTCATGTAATTGCGTAAGACAAGTCACACACGACATTTAATTGCATTTGATGTTATGTATGCAACATGTATATATGATGTTAATATATGTGTTCATCGATACATACTAATTCAAATGTAGTTGCACCTTATATGTAACTATAATGCAACTAATCAAACTATGACACATGTTAAAATTTTGGATGAATTGCTTGCAGACATGTGTCACTTTTAAATGATTTTTATGTTTTCAAAATTAAAAAATCATTAGATTAATCTCAACCATTAAAGTTTTTGCCATTTTGATGATGACACATGGCACACCATAAAATGTTTATTCACCATTTGACACATGTTCATTTTTAAACACCCATTATATGGTGACACATGGCAATTAAGGCCCACCTATTTCTTATTCTTAAATACCAATTAATAGGGTCAAAGTTTTTTATATTAACATATCCCCAATGGCATTTGGAACTTGATTTGTATACATAGCTATTCCACCCTTTTATTTAGTGTGCAAAAATGGATTGGAAGCCAAACAATATGGGATAAAAATTTCCATTGCAAACCTCATGAACCAATTTAGTTGCACATTAGATGCAACTACTATAGTAGGGTAGATTGGCCTGGGGAGGGCTCTGTTGTTTCTCGTGTCTAAACAAAACTTGAAGTTGTCCTCTTGGCGCATGTGACACACCAATAATCATTGAAAATGGATTAGAAATTTGAAAATTATGGCCCCCTAAAATAAAGGGGGTCAAGAACTCAAAAAAACCATTGAACATTACAAAGGTTGTTTCCTAAACACCCAAAAAGTTCCTTTTATGTTGTTCTATTGCTATTATAATTCCAAGATGATTTGTAGAACTTTAGGTGGTGCTCCTACAACAATTAAAATCACATAAAATGAACAAGAAATAAAATAGTTATGAGATTTAAAAGTAGGAGGGGTCCAAAGAGAAGCTAAAAAAATATTATTATTATTTTTGGATAAGTTGGAAAGCTTATTTTTCTTCTTGTTAATTTTCCTTTTCCTTTGCACTTCAAGTATGGTTAAAGGAGTTTTTAGTAATTATAAATATTGTCATTCTAACATTATTACCTAGCTTAAACTAGTCATTAGCTTAGGATGTTCGGGTACTTGTAGGTTAAATAATGTAGCCTATTTACCATTAATTAATTAACCTAAATAATAAAACTTGAATACTTATTCAAGGATATATTTTAAAAGACTATTCATAATCATTAGAATAAAATTATAATTAATAGTTATGATTACTTACAATAATTTATAATCTTAATACCTAATTTAAGTTAATACCTTGTTAGGTATCTAACCTAGGTTAGAACATTTATAAATTAACTAATGTATCCTACTAGCCATAGCTATATTAACATAATTAATGATAATAAATAATGTTGTGGTATATACATATATATAGTTTTAATAACTATTCTTATTAATACTATATATTATCGATAATTAATCAATAATAGAGTAATAAATATAATTTTGATTTTAATTCAATTTAGTTTCTTTGACTACCTATAATGTTTAATTAAATTAAATTATCATGTTACTAATTCTGAATTATTCTTTATGTTTCATCAAATTTACATTTAAAAAAAATCCAAATAAAAAAAATCAAAAAGTTTTATTTGGAATAAATATATTTCAATACATTTGATTAATAAAATTTGTAATACATATTTTAACAATGGTGAATTTAACTTAATTTTATTTAACATGATATAGTTTAGCCATAATTAATGTACCCAACTTAATTGAACCATGGTTACTTTTAACTTAATTTTATTTATTTTAGCCGTAATTAATTTAACCTGACTTAATTAATCCATTGTTAATTTAACAAATTTTAATTTAGCCATGGTTAAGTTTAGCCTGATTTAATTTAATTTTATTTATTTTAATTGTATGTAGTTAAACCTAATTTTATTTAGCCTTGGTTAGTTTAGCTTATTTTAATTTAACATAACTTATTTTAACCATACCTAATTTAATGTAAGTTAATTTAACCATGGTTATTTAAACCATAATTAATTTAGCCAAATTTATTTTAGGTTAATTTATTATAGTCATAATTAATTTTCCCATAATTAGTTTAACTTAATTTTATTTAACTATAATTAATTTAACCTAACTTAATTTAGCCATGGTTAGTTTAGCTTAAACTAGTTTAGTTTTAATGAATTTAGCATAATTTAATTTAACCATGGTTAGTTTAATTTAATTTAATTTAGCTATAGTCAATTTATCGTAACTTAATTTAGCCATGGCATGAGTAGTTTAACCTGATTTAATTTAGCCATAACTAATTTATCATAACTTAATTTTGCCATGGTTATTTTATCCTATAATTAGTTTAGCCATGGGTAATTTAGCCATGGTTGATGTAACTCTTAAGCTAGTTTAACCATGGAGAGTATATATTTTTAATTAATTTAGCCATGGATAATTTACGCTAGCCTTAGTTAACATGCGTTTAACATGAGTCCTATAGGCACATAATACTACTAACCTACATAAATATATTAAGTAAACACATTTAAGTATGTATTAGTTCAGGCCATTATTTCGATGTTGCACACATTTATTTGCATGTTATTGGCACACACAATCATATGGCTGAAAAATTATATAGTACCAAATTTGTAGTTATAAACATGACTAATATAGTTGCAAATGACAACTAATTGAATAATGGCTATTTGCAAATGACATAAGTTTTAGTAATGTGAAGTAGGTTCCTAAGTTAATCCTAGGTTCTTTGTAGGCTACTACAGGCTGTTGTAAAACAATTTAGGTTACATGTAGGATACCATAGGCTAAATATATAAAATAGTATTAAAATATTATAGGTTAGCTTAAGTTATTATAGTTAATTACCATAAGCTATGTTTTAAAGTCAGTCCTCAGTTATTCTTAAGCTATTGTACATAGGATATATATATTATTCTAGGTTAATCCACCTTAGGTTATATTTAATTGTTTTACAATAGGTTATTATTAGTTATTCTAAGTTATTCCATCCCAAGCTATTGAAAATTATTCTACCTTAGATTATTTTTGTAATAATAAATTATTCTAGCCTAGGTCATTCAAAGATATTGTCGATAATACTACATTATTCCACCTTAAATTATTTTCAAGTATTCTAAATTATTTTACCATAAATTATTATGGGCTATTATAACCTATGTTATTCTTGATTATTTAAAACTCTTCCACCTTAATGAATTTAAATTATTCTACCCTAGGTTATATTCAATTGTTTTAAATTGTTCTACCCAAAATTATTTTAAGTTGGTTTACCCTAAGTGATTTTTTGTTATTTTATGTTATTTTACCCTACATTATTATTAATTATTTTAGTTTTTGTGGTAAACTAATTTACCTATGTGTTATTCAAGCTTAGGGTTAAATATCCTTAAATAATTCAAAGTAAAATTAATTAAAATAGGTTATAATAACTTAAAATATTATAATAACCTATAATAAAATATAGCAAAATGGCTTTAAATTTCCCTGAATAATTTAAGGTGGAGTAACTTAAAATAGGGTGGAAACAACCTATAATAACTTATGATGAAATAATGTAATGTAAAATAACTTAAATAATTTATGATAAATTAAGGTGGAATATCCTTAAAATTTTATTTAAAAAAATTTAAAGTATAATATATTTAAATAAAGGTGAACGTACTTATAATAGTTATGAACATCTTAGAATATGTTAAGGTGCAATATATTATAATAGTTGAAATACTTTAGAATAATTCATGATGCATTAACCTATAATAGCCCGGGGTATAATAATTAATAATAAATTGTAATATAACCTAGGGTATTTAAATAAATATAAAACAAACCCTATTTATTTTATTGAACTATTTAAATTAATAATGAATTATGTCAAATAATAATGAAACATGATGATTACATAATGACCTCAAAACGACATAATTTTAGCCAAGGTCAAATAATTGAAGTGTGGTGAACTTTACTTACTTTTAAAGTCCCATAATTATTTAAGTTAATGAACTACACCCCACTTTTGCACTAGCACAAAATTAGTCCATTGCATCATCTTTCAACTATTCATACTTGATTTCCATAACATCCATTAAATGGATAGGCAAGTAATGAACTTGATCTTTCATATTTTCATGCATGTAATGGGGACAATCTTTTGAATAAAAAGAGGTGGAATCAATCCCATGTTGGACACTATTGAATGGTTTGGATTTAACGTGTCTTTCAAACTTTCTTGGGCACTATTGCCTACAACTACCCATAAGACCTTGCAAATGTGCCTTTGACAAATGTGGGATGTAAGGGCATCAACACTTTCAAGGCATGTTTATAGATGTTTACATCATTGTGAAAAAAATTGGGGGATTTGTAATCAGGATTGCAATTAGATTTTTGAGTTGGAAACCCTTGTAATTCATGGTAGTTTTATGACATGATTACTATTGGAAAAGTTGTAGTGGTTGCACTAGACACCCCATGGTCATATACAATACTATGTAATCAAACACATGTGCAACCCTAAACCCTTCTTCATTTCTTGTTATTTAAATGAAAATGAAAATTTTGTTTATCTAACTTGAGCATTTCATTCTTTGAACTAAAAGTTGAAATGCAAAAGATTGTCACATAATATGTCTCTTGGTTACTTCATAAAAGACCAAAAATATTAAAATTAAAAGGAACAACCATTTCCTCATTCATCATTTATATTTTTTTGACACTAAGCACAAGAGCATAATAACCATAGATGTAAAACCTACAACCAAATGTGACATGGCTTTGTTTATCTTGTGCAAATTTGAAACTTCCAATCTATATGTATAGTTGAAATTTAGTTGTATGCCAATTGCAATGGACATCCAATTGCATGGTAATTGATAATTAATTACAAAGGAATTGAAAGTTTTAGATTTAATGTATGGTGGCAATGCATACATGTGAGATGACTATATGCATCAATGACATGCACTAGTTGCAAGGTAGATGCTAGTTGAATGTTACATTTTTGCTAATTATATGGTGATTGCCATCCACACACTTTTAATGCAAATTGTTCACAAATTCAAAATATGATTGACCACAATTGTATATATGGTTGTTTTACATATGTATAAGGCTCCATCTTGTAATTAACATCCAACTACAATAAAACTTTATGAATTTTTGACATGGCATTTTATTTTGTAATTCCCCATTTTATATGGAATGTGGTTGTAACATAATTGCACATTAATTGCTTTTGGATAGTTAGTGGCAAGGTATCGAAGTTTCCATGGACACAATTTATCATTATTCATGTTGAACATGAAGGCAATTACATGATGCCCATTAAAAAGTTGGGTTGTGGATAATATATTGAATGTGTGGTCATTTGGAAAAGGTTACAAATGTTGGCTACCCATATACTTCTATAATGTAACATTAGTGTCAACAATGTTTTATGGCCTCAAATATAGTCTTCTAGTAAGCTCGTGAATGCATTACTCCGTGTGATGACCAACCATCTTACTTTTCTCAACTTTTAATTGAAAACTTAGTGTTTTATAATACCTTTCAATTGCTGCATTAGTATATTGCCCAACATATGGCAAAATTTTGTACCTAACCACCACACATATGAGTTTTAAACCAGTAATTTTCCTCCATATAATCCCAAAATGCATTAGTTGTAAGGTATTTGAAGGTCAAAGATCTCATGTTGCCCATGGCCCATGTTTTAATACCAACTCCAAATGGACCCACCTTATCATACATAATGTTGCCCACCTTTACAACACCTTGACACATAGCTCTAGGTTTTTTAATCTTAATGCATGCTTGCATTTGGCATGTTCTTTTCACATGCCATGTGTGAAGGAAGATGGTTGTGTGAGGCCACATAATTCTATAAGAAGGTAAAGACACGTGAGGGTGTAATGGGAAAGTTAAGCCATGGATTGGACAATGAACATGACATACAATAAAAATAATATTAATTAAAGTTAATTCTAGATAATGCTTATGGGGGATTACTTGAAGCTATTTATATTTCCTTTTATATAGTCAATATGAAAACATTGGGTAGCCAATTTGGACTATTTTGGTGAATGTGATCATTCAAAGCACATGTGCATGGTGTTAATTCTTTTTTATTGGACAAAAATGTGATACAATATGCAACCAAAATGTTATTGTGCCACTCATTAAACATCATCATTGTGTAAAAAGGAATAAAATCACAACAAGGTAAAGGTAGAAATTAATTTGTACAACATTTGCAATTGAAATGGTGAAAGACAATTAAACACAAAACATGTTTCACTACATGTAAGGCTTTGAAGCACCTTGTTTTCATTGGTGCCAAATGTGGCATCAATAACAACAATCCTTTGTTGCCCATTTATGATCATCATCTCCTTTTGCATTGTGTTTAGGTTCCCACAATGAAGGGCATATTATGTCCTATCAATGAACCTTTTATTTATGGTGAAATTCTCAACAGTAAAACACATGATGTGATTTTGTTGGACATTCATATGCACATTTTCTGCATCATTTTTGTGTAGTTGGTATGTTTATTGGGCTAACTTTCCTAATAGGAATTGAACATCTTGTTAAGTGAAGAACATGTCTTTTGTCAATTTCAATGAACCATTCATGATGTCCTTGGCTTGGAATTTGTGTTTGGTCATTATCTAGGACATTAAAAGCCCAAGCCTCAACCATTCAATAACAAAGTCCTTCATGTCTTGTGACAAATGTGCTAACAAATCAAACCTTTCCAACTTGTAGGTCCCCATGAACATGTAAATTATTTGCATTACAATGTTTTTGTTGGATGAAACACACTTTTGATATTTGTTTTAGAAAAAATAGGGTATTCATTATGAAGTTGGCTTTAATGCAATCCCTTTTGATGGAGCTTCCTAATTTTTTATCTAAATCCCTTGGTCCCTTGTCACTTTACTTGTAACATTACACTTTTTGGGCTACAAATTATGTTATTAAATAATGTCTTTGACAATGTTGGTGAAGTCATTGGGACCATATTAACATCAGTGCCTATGGAAAGTAATTATAATTGGGCATAAGCATGTTAAAGTAGGTCAAAAAAGTATCACGAGAATGTAGGAAAACAAAATTGTCAACTTTCAAAGTTAAAAAGTAGGACACATTCTTTGAAATTACATGAGCATATGTAGTATGACATGAAAAAGTTTTAAAAAGCTTAAGATGTTGCGTTTACATTTTTTAACCTACTTTCATTCTTTTTTTATAATTTGGTGTTGTCCATTTTGTACAAAGTAAACATAAAGTACAATCATGATCTTTCATTTTTGAAATTCATTCTCATGGCTTCCTCAAAGAATGTTTGAAGTGTGCTTTATCATGTTACAAACACAAAATGCATTTGTAATTCATATTGAAAAGTAAGTTTTGAATGCTTTAGACCTATGTAAGAATTTGTTTTACTTTGAAAGGCTTAACATTGTCATAATTGAAATATTCAAATTTCGAAAATTGTGTATCAATATGCATGATGGTTCAAACATTAATAACACATCATTTGAATGATTTGATTTGGAGAATGTATCAGATATAAACTTGCAATAATTAAATAAAATAGTTTGAATATTGGGCATGGCCATGTATGGTTTATTTGATATGGCAAACACACCCCAAAATTTACAACATTTGTAAAAAGCCTAAAATTTGAAAATGCAAAATCTACTTTTCACTTACTATTACTTTTTGAACAAGAATCACCAATTGGCCTACTTTAGAATGCTTGCACGGCCACTTGCATAATCAATGTTTCATCATGTATTAGTAAAACATGTGTGTATGTACAATGTAGGCATCAATTTAAAACCCAAAAAAATGAATAGGATGATAAACCTAGAGAATTGAATATCACTTTTGATTAAAGGCTCTTGTAGTGTTTCACTAATGTTACATTTTCAACAAACAAATTGACACTTCCCACCAAGTATGGTCTCTTCACCACTTATAAAATAAGCACTCAATTTGTGGGATGAATACAACTTCAACAAAGCAAGCCTTTTGTTATGCCCACGTGTGTTAGATAACCACATCCCAAAGGAGGTCCCGACAATCAAATGATTCCATTTGGTGGGGTTTGAAAGCATTGCTCTAATGTAAGAAGGTCAAGGGCATGTATGTCCCATGGAGATTTGAGGCCACTATATATGCAACTTGGATCCAAGAATGTTTACATTGCCAATTTACATACATCAACGTTTTTATGTTTTGTAAATGATTAATGTAATTTTCAAAAACTAAAGCTTTGACGCAATGTCTAATTACTCATATTATGGATTCATTGAAAAATCAATCTTGTAGTAGGCAAAGATATTTGAAGGAAACATGTAATGCACCATGCATTAAAACAAACAATGCACAACTTACTTTTTGTTAATTATGAAGTGTACAACCCTAACCCATCTTTAAAATTTAAATGTTATAAGAATTATCACTAAAGTGGTTATATATAAAATACTATAACATTAGATTAACCAAAATTAATGAAATTAAATGTTAGTTACACCCAAGTAAACATATTATTAAAGCATTGAAATTTCCAACAAGTACTAAAACATAATGGGATTGGTTGATATTAAAGGAATCTAGAATGAAATTAATTTGTATGTGTATAGTTAATGGATGCAAAACTTAAACTTGGTAATGTATTCCTTGAGAGAAGGATTTTGGTTTGAAATGCCAAATATTTATGCTTGCATATGTGTTGCAAAAAAAATCACCATTGAAATTAGCTATGTGATTCTGATGACTCTAACTATAATAATACACCATTGAATAAATAAAATTTATGTTATTTTGTTATTGAACATGTATAACTACAAATAACTTTTAAATTATTAAAGTGATTGTTTTGGCCTTTGAGGACTCTAGATGTATTTGTGAACTATTAGGGACCTAACTTGACAATAATAAGTAACTTGAGGAAACAAAATATAAATAAAAATGTATTATTATGATGGATTTTTAAATTATTAAATAGCATATTACTTAACAAAAGGACTATTTGTTTGAAACTATGACCAATTCAACTTGTCATGTCATATGAAGAAACAAATAAACATCATTGTGTGTTAATGACAACAACAAAGTATGAGAATTAATTGTGTTGAGTAATCTCTTATATTTATTGTGTAGAATTTGAAAATGTTCAAATGTAGTTTTTTGGGAAGATATTTCTTATTATATTGCCAAGCTTTCACATTTGTTGTTAATCATGGTGATGCAAAGAGTTGGCATCATTGTTACATGACATTAGAACATTGAAACCTTAAACAACACTAAACAAAAATTCTAGTGATTTAGAAAACAACAATTTTTAGTAGTTGGTTAAAAAAATTGATAGTTTGATATCAAAAAGAATTTCATGTAAATTAACATCTTTAAGTTCATAGGCAAATAATTGTATGCATTCAACAAAATATGAACTTCATACAACGTTCATGTTTAAAATTTTATGTGCACAAATATATGGTAGGAAAAGTTGAAGAAAATGTACTTTAAAGCTTCACAAATTGAAAAAAAAATCATCAATATATTATTTGGAGCTCCCATCAAGTGTGCATTGGACCAACTTTCAAAAAATTGCTTCAAAGCTTTGTTTGAATGTGCAAGAAAACCTCCCATTCGTGAATTTGTGAAGCTTACACCAATTGTTCATGAAACCTTTCATCAATTGTGTTTCAAAGATGGATTGAAGCCTAAGTGAAGTTGAGGTGGACACTTCGAATAAAAACCCTAATTTCCAATAGGGAATTGTTCATTCTAAAAACTATTTATTGGATCCATGCATTACATTTGAAACGTTAATAGTCAACATTGATGTTTTGTTAGTGTTTTAACATGAGACATGGTGGGTGAGAAATTTGAAATAGTGATGACCACTTGAACCCTATTTTTTGCACTATTGTATGGGACACTCAAAGGTTTCTTAACTAAAAAAAATCTAAAGTGGTGTTTTTATTTATGGCAATTAATTCCCAAATTCAACTTGAATGTTTTTTCTTAACAACATATTGGTGAAAATTCTCTCTTTTCTTTTTGAAAAAAATTGCCTCTTTTTTTTTTTTTTTGTGGGTTTTTTGTGGGGCAAAATTTCAGTAAATATAAGCATACCGGTGATGTTCAATGCTTGAGTGTTTCAACAGCCATGCCACAGTATATGGATGGATGATGACACAACGGTCAAGACAACCCATGCATGAATGATTTAAGCCCATTTGCCATATACATAATATATAGAAGAAAGCATAGTATGCCATCAAAAGTTAAAACATCGAGACAATAATGGACATTGAAATGACCAAAGTTATGCAATTATTTTCATTTTAACTCTTTTTTTTTAACCCTTTTTATTTTCATGTGCTCACATTTGGTCAAGGATAGCAACCCATTATTGAATGGGCAAAAGGGTTGTGTAAATTAGGCACCTAAGGTAAAGAACCTGACCCACACAAAGCTCAAAAACTGTTTGCCTGGTGTTTTCTCTTTTGACGCAGAGTCCAAAATTGAGAAAGTACCATGTATACTCCCCCCGCCACCTTTCACTGGAGTCTGACCCTACTCTACTTCACTTTAGTGCAAAGCTCCTACCTCTCTTCTGTGTTTGGTGTATCTGTCTCCTTTCGGTCTCCAAAGTCTTTGCCAAAATGATGATGATCAGTGGGACAGACTTTTTGGCAAAAAAAAAAACAAAAAAACAAAATGAATAGCAATCAATACATTAATGGCAATGAGATTTGGCATGCATTTGGTGAATTTTCAAAATGGTTAAAAAAATGTGGCTTTTTTGGGTTTTCTAGTCGCCAAATTTTGACCCTTTTTTTGAATTTTTTTTAATCACCAGGTTTCTTCTCTATTGGTATGTACGTAGCCAAAAAATGTGAAGGATGCTTAAATTTTTTTAAAAAAATTTCACATCTTATTTATAATCAAATTTGGCTAAAATGTCTTATGCATGATCGCCATTTCAGGTACATTACAATAAATTAATCTAAATCTTATTAAAAACTTTTAAAAAGAAAAGAAAAAGAAAGATACCCCTGAGCACATGTGAACTTACCAAGGAAAACTGGCAACCCAATGAAAAATTCAAAGGTACAAAAACTGAATCAAGTGACAATGTGAAGGTTGGCAGGGATCATCAGAAAGTACATGTGTTTTTTTGTTCCTGTTTTATTTGCTCACAGGCTTTAGAAAGGTATGATACTCACGTTGTCCAACACATGGGACACATGCTATCTTGACTAAAAAACATTTCATCTTGCCCAAAAAAACATGCATAGAGGGTAGACTAAGAGCATCTCCAGTGGTGCTATACAGGGTAGACTAAGAGCATCTCCAGTGGTGCTGAATCTGTGATCCTGCACAGTGAAATCAGGGATACACAAAAGTCAAAAATATGCTGGGTTGGGTGAGGAAAATGGTTTTGGCTCAGCATAATTCCACAGTTTGCAGTGGCTGGTGAAAGGCGCAACAACAAACGGTGTGAACCCGCACAAAAGAGTGTAATAAATTTGATCTGACTGCTGCTCAGTGTTTCTTTCTGATTCGCCCATCGTAATGATTCGTCCAGGTGGTTTACTATTAGTGGGTTCCCCACTTATTTGCTATCACTTATTTCACTTTTACTAGTGGGTGCCCCTGACCTTCGGCCACTGTGAAGTCCCCCGGTTTCTTTAAACTTGGCTCATGTTTTAGTTTTTTATAGAAACTTTTAACTTTTAACTTTTTTTTTTAAATTTTAATTTTAATTTTTATTTTGTATAAGTGTTTTTTTTTCACTTTTATATATGTTTTTATTTGGATGCAAGTTTGAAGTTTGGAGAAAGAATACACACCTCATTCTTTTTCAAGTAGGGTTTTTCTTCAATATTTATAAATTTTATTTTTTCTTATTTTTTACTCTTTATTTGGTTTCTTCATTTTTGGAATTTAAAAAAAATTTATTTTACTGAATTTCCCTTTCCTTGTTTCATTTGTTTCCATTCCTTTTTTATAGTTTTATAGTTTTTACTTTTTTTTTGGTTTATGTTTGTTTCATGTTTTTATTTTTTTTATTTTTATTTTGTCTATCTTCATTTTTTTCTATTTTTATGTATTTATTTTTTTATTTTGTTTCTATTTTCTTTTTCAAAAAGATTCTTATTTTAAAAATATGTTTTATAATGATTTTTTTTTTAAAAATTGTATTTTTGTTTTATTAGATGGAGGTCCTTCAGTTTTCCCCAAGGATTTTCTTAATAGAAATGGCACCTTGCCCGGCCCCCCGTAGCGGCTGCCCTGGTCGCCCTGCCTTGCCCTGCCCCTCCCTATTTGTCACCATAGACAGGGAACGGGCAGTGACTGGAAGAATCTTGTAGGCACTACCTAATTTTTGTCCACACAGACAGACACCACCATGTTTGCTTTAATATGTAAGATGGATGGGGTTGCAAAAAAAGTATATAACTGAAATTGGATGTGAAAAATAATATTGCAGGTTCACATACTCAACATACTCCACCATAACCTAAAATAACCTAGGATAAAATAATTTAAAATAGGATAGAACAGAATGGATTTGAATAATCTTGAATAGATTAAAGTGAAAAATAGCTTAAAGTAAAATAATCTAGAATAGGTTAATGTGGAACAACCTATGATCGTAAAAAATGTCCTAAGATAAAATAACCTAAAATAACACATGACAAAATAGGTCAAAATAATCAATAATAGCATTCGATATAATAACCTATGATAGTTTAAAGTGAAGTAAGCTATAATAACAAGGAATAACATAGGGCATACTAACCTAAAATAAAATATAATATAATATAAGTTAAAATAACTTAAGGTAACTTAAAATAACCTATTGTACAATAGCCTAGAATGTAATTTTGAATAACTTATAATGTAGCATAATATATATTCTATAATAATTTAGGATATAACTTAAGGTACAATAACATAAAGTTTATAGTTGAAGATATTTAAAACAATAACACTATATTAATATTGAATTATTTCTTAGTCTTCCAATCTATGAATAATCTATTTCCTCACTTTACTTTTTTTTCATCATCCAAACATTTTCTTTTCACTTCCTAATAAGTATTTTTTGTGGGCAACAACAACCAATAGATTGACCTTAACTTTCTCATGGTGCACCGTTTGCACAAGAAAATGTTAGTTTGCATATCGTATTATCAAGTTATATGGAGGCAACCTTCCCCCCTGCAAAGAGGACCACCGATTGTAGTAAACCACCATTTCAAATGAGAATCCATGTCTATTAGGCTTCTCCCAACATTGAAATTCTAGGTTAGTATTCATGTTGTAAGCAATGGAATATTTGAAACGTGGTGACCATCACTTGCCACAATCTAGTGTCATGCATGGATACTTTGTGTATGCATACATGGGATGTCATGGAGTGCATGTGACAAGGTATTGTTCAAGGGCCTCTTATTTCACAAATGCCACTTGTGGCATTAACCCAATGTAAGTCACAAGACCGTCCATGAATTAAATATTAGTAAACCACAAGGTTATGATGAATGCATTGTTGAGGAGATGAGAACACCTCTCATTGCACATGCTCTTTGCGTGGGAAAATCATCTTACTCCTACTAAGGAGCACTTTAGGCATACTCTTACATGTAAGGTGCCTTTGGATTGGAGGTGGAACTATGCATGGACACATAGGTACCCTCCTCATGTAAACCTAGGCAAGGCTTCACAAGTATGAAGTAATTTACCAACAATGAACATGCCAATCACATGGAAGGTGTGTGTTTTTGCCTGCCACAAACTAATTGGATCTACAATTCCACTGCCCTAGAACAACATAGTTATAAGTACTCAAACAGTCCAAATGGGAACATTATTTCAGTCAAGGGTCTGTGCTACCCTAGTACCTTGGCCAATTCGACACTAATTATATTACTTTCAGAAATGTTGAAATTTTCAAAAATTATTTCTTCCAAATCAAAAAAATATTGTGAAGGATAATGGTGAATATTTAGGAATATTTCATTTGTTGAAATGAAATTCTTAAAATAATTAATTAATTATTTGACAGACATGTGGTGAAATGGCCAAGGTACTACGGTATCACACATTTTTAATGCATGTACCACATGGCCTTGGTAGTAGGTAGTACCTTTGTTAATTTATGATGGGCACACAACTTTTCCCCTAAGACCCTTGTATATTTTTCCCCATGTAACAAATGCACACTTGTGGTATAAATGCCACTTGTCACATCTTCATGTTTGCCATCCTCACAAACATGTCACAAACTCACAATTCACATGCATGCCATGGCCTAGTTGTACCCCATGGGATTGGAAATGAAATCTAGCTTACAAAGGCCCAAATATTTGGGCCTCAGGACAATGTGGTGCATGCCTACACACATTAGCCATTCTCTAGTTGTGTTCACACTGTACAACATAGTTGATGCACATTACATGTGATGGTCCAGTAATATCAGCTCTCAAGAGTGGGTGGCCAATTGTTCTATTATTTGGGCTAACTTGTGTGAACGATTTGGACACAAATTAAATGATTTTTCATTTTGCCAAATTTATGAATTAAATTTTTTTTATTGTGCTGAAATTCTAATGAAATTAGGTATCTGCAAAATCTTGACTGTTTCAAAGACTAAGTGAGTCTAGACACACTAACCATTAATAGAGTTATCTGTAAAGTAACCCTCTCTTCACCCCCTATCAGCAAATCAAAGACATTTTTAATAAATCTCAGTATGAAATCCTGATACTCAGCATTTAATGCACAAGGTTCCAGACTAATTATAGTTAGGAGCAGTGAAAATATATGCAGCAGCAGCAGCAGCAGCAACAGTGGATGCGCTCAGGCAAAAGGAAAGATAGGATGAAACTCAGTTTTACCACCAAAATTTGATGGTTTTCTGAGTTTCATCCCCCCCCCCCCCCCCCCCATTGAATGCTAATGTACTTTTTGGCAGCTTTGTTTTGAATCTCACCCTGTCTGTGTATGACCAAACTCAGGGTTCTGGTGTTGGTGTTTTTCTTATTTTACAGGATAACTCTATTATCTGCCGAAATGTTCAGAATTTAAAAAAACCAAGTGCCAAAGTTAAGATTTAAAACTTGATTAGTTATTCAAAACTTGATTAGTTATTCGACAGTTTGTTGTCACTTCCCATCAGGGAAGCAGGGGTAGTCTGAAACACATGGGTTCCATAGCCATATGACTAGAGACAATGTTTTACCTTTCGTTAGGTAATTAGGTTGGGACAAATAGAGGTAGCACCAGATGGTTATGTGGGGTTTGTTTTCTCTGTAAATCCAGAATGGGTGGCCAAGTAACCTGTTCTACCTTTTGCTTTATTGGGTCAGCTAGAGTGAACCAACACTTACACTTATACCCTCACCACCTTGGGCGAGGCCTCTTAGACTGTCTGAGGGCAGCAATACCCATAGTTTAAGGTCAGTTTTCACATTGACAAACTGAGTTTGGACTTGTAGGTATGTAATAAGGGCCATCATAACCCTAAAAATCTTGATTTGTGATAGTTAACTATTTTTTTGGGTGCCCTACTTGTGTATGTGAGTGTATGCTTGTAGATGCTATATCAGCCACAAAAAAACGCCCAATAAAAGAACGATCGCCAGGACCATCCTAGTGGAGACAAAAAGGGGGAGGCTGAAGAAAGGCCAAAAGATGCAAAGCTTGAAGGGCCCAAAAAGAGGGAGAGAACTAGTTTTTCTAGTCATAAGAAGCTATCTCAACGGTGCTTCTAATGTCACTAGAATGCAAATCATGAGATCTAATGATAGTGAGAGAGGTCTAGAATAAGCATCGGTTGCCTTTCTATAACAAAGGTTAAAATACATTGGAGAACAATACTAACAAATTGAATGCAAAAAGACAAGGATAAATGACCTCTCGATCATCTATCATGGAAAAGATGAGCAAACTCCTTGAGGAAATTATCCATATCACGCTTAGGTGTGCTATGCACTTCCATGGTCATTAAAATAAAATGGTGCCCTTCTTGAAACCTTTTATATTTGCGGATGTTAGCAATGACGCTAAGTTTTGCAATTGCACTTGTTGGTCAATTAATGACATTTGAAACCATTGTCTCCCATGTTGAGTTAGTAACCACCACATTGATAATGAAGACTTAGTCTTCTCAAGTCATGTAAAAATTGGTTCGTAATGAAATTCTTGACGTAAAGGCGTACCACCATCCTCTCAAGTAAGGGCATACATGATGTCTCAATGGCATCATGTGTGGTTATCCGTTAACCTCCAACTGGGCAATGAATTAAGTGCATGCCAAATGCATTTAACTTGTGTCCACACTCACACGTGTGAGAAGATTAAATGCCGAATGTTAAATCAAATCGAGGCGAAAACACAATGTTGAAGTGAAAGTAGAATGTGTGATGTGAAACAAACAGATAAATGGCTTAATAATCAACCACAACCCTACCCTTTCCCAAACAAGAACAAATGTGAGTTTTGGATGTTGAGGAAATGGAGTCATCTTCCAAAATAGACCTGAGGGATGTGTCATGGTGAATGTCCATCAAATAAGCATGTGGACCTGGGGTGCTAGTAACAGCCATATTTTCAAAAGAAGTGTGCAACTTCCTAATTACAATGTTTGAGAAAACTAGATGTCGAAGGTTGAATCAAACCAAAGCAAAACTGCAACGTTGAAGTGAAAGTAGAATGTTTGATGTGAAACAAACGAATAGATGGCCTAACAATCAACCATAGCCTTACCCCCTTGCTCGAATAAGAACAAATGAGAGCTTTGGATGTTAAGGAAATGGAGTCTTCCAAAATAAACCCGAGGGATGTGTCATGGTGGATGTCCATAAAAAAACATGTAAACATTGGGCGCTAGCTACAACCAAACTTTCTATATATATATATATAAACTTCAAAAAGCAAGTCATCTTGCCTTGCACATATGCATGACTACAATAGGTGTGGGTCTTTCTCAACTTGAGAAACATATTCCTCCAAAATGGACCTATCGAAAATGTTGCAACTTTAGTCATGGGCTTGCGACCAAAGCAAGGGCTTGCGAAGGTGCAGGCCAAGTATGAAGCCCATGAGTCACATTTCATGTTATTGGGAGCGCAAAAGAATGTGAGGGAATGAGTCCTCACACTCCCAAGTGAGTTCCCACTTTGAGAGTTGGAGTCCTAATGGACTCCCAAATCTTCAGAGAGTGATTGCAGGGGTCAAACTACATTTTGGATCTTTTAAGGACTCCAAAACTTGCACAAATTTTGTTATATCCAGCATAGGAATATTAAATTTATATTTAAAAAGCTTTTTGGAAAAGTCAAATTTTGATTCAAACCTAGATCTAACATAAATATAATTGTTAAGTCTTATGTTGGTGTTTGGATTCCAAGATGATAAATAACCCTAATGAGAATTATATGGGTTCTAATGTGATGCCTTGCATGATTTTGCACAAGGTTTGATTGATGTCATGCCAAAAAATAAAAATAAAATCAAATACAAAAAATAAAACTCGCTATTATAAATGCTAGAAAGGTTTATAGGATAATGATGAATATTGTTTCTTTGGTTTCCAAGTGCTTTGGGTTTAAATCCTTGTGGGGAGAATATTAATATTTTTTTTTCTTAGGACAAGTTTTAAGTTTTGACATTGTAGGACAGAAAATACACATTGTTTGGGCACTATTTAATGCCCTCCATTTGATTTAGACGTGAAAACTTTCAATATTACTATTGTTAAAACACAATACTTTGTAAATAAAGGTATTAATGCAAAACACAATTAGAAAAAAAATCACGATTTGTGGGTATTAAGGGGCAATGATTTTTTGGGGGTGAAATATCACCATTTTGTGTAAAATATTTTCAGAAGAAAGTAATATGTTACAAATTCCTTTTTCTTTTGAAAAAATAATCAAGCAAAAAAGAACTCAAAAAAATTGTCACAATTGCCTACAATATGAAGGGGTGCTTCAAATTTTATACTTGTATATTTTGAATATCAACAAATTTGGCTAAACATATTTATGTACCATCACCACTTGAGTAACATCATGAAATTGAGGGGAAAAAAACATATTGGTTGGTGGTGGCATCCAGTCATTTTGCAAAGAGACAAAATGGTGATGAATGAATGCTTTTATGACATCGGTAACAACCCTAATTTCTTGCAACTTTCCTACCCTTTTCAATTATTCACAATTATAATCATTGAGTTTGAAACCAGGACCTTTTTAAGGCCACAGAGTCCCAGAATCGATTGGGCTATACAAGTGAGCCATCACCCTTGGGACATTGTAGCTATTGCGAGCTTCCTAAACCTCATCATGCGTGAGCCCCTTGGGCCAATGAAAGGAGCATTTTCTGTTGGGGCACACGCTTCTTGTGACCTGTCTAGCCTTGTTAGAGCAGCTCCAGCCTCATCCCCACCCTGTTTGGGACTCTACCATAAATTATTTTATCCAACATAGAGTGATTAATTAATTCTCTATCCCCAACCCCTAAATATGAAACGCAAGATACTATCTAAAATCAACCACTTAGGTCATTAATTATAAATGACTAAACGAGATCAATCATGTGTATTGTGGAGTGCCTTTTCAAAAGCACTAAGAGCATCTCCAGCGGTGCTCAGTATGTGATCCTGCACATTAAAAATGGATGAAGAAAATGGAACCTGTACTGGTTCCACTTAGGAAAATGGTTTTGCACGTTATAAACACACTAGAGGTATAAAGGAAATGTAATACATTACTTGGCATGTTTATGTGAGTTTTACGAGTGCAAAACATGGCTGAGTGTCACTTGAGAAAATATGAGTGGGGCAAATGGGCAGACTGGAGGAAAAAATAGCAGCAGTACTTTTGTACTGACTGCATTCATTTCCTTTGGCCTGTTTAGTATTTTCGGGCGCAGCAGACAAGAGCATGCACCGGCGGAAAAGAGTGTAATAAATATGATCTAACTACTGCTCAGTTTTTCTGATTGGCCCATCATAATGATCGGTCCAAGTGGTTTGCTATTAGTAGTCCCCCACCTACTATTTGCTGTCCCAGTTTTATAGGTGGAGTTGCAAAAGAGTACATAACTAAACTTGGATGTGAAAAATAGTTTTGAAGGGTCACATACTGAGCACCGCTGGAGATGCTCTAATTGTAGTCCCAATTGGGGACTATACAAATGTAATTATGGTTTGATTTGGTTTAGTTTTGTGTGTGTGTGTGTGTGTGTTTTTTTTTTGGCGATTGAATTTCACCACCATCTTTAAGTGTGAGATTAACTTAACATCACTCAAAATAATTCACACAATTGAATATTTGTGTCTAGGATGGGTACACTATGGGTCCAGCTATGGAGCTGTACATCTTCCATCCACAAACATTCATTCGGTCATATTACAGAAAATTCTTGCCCACTTGTTTTTAAAGTTTGTTTGTGTGAAATCCTTTGTGCATGAATTGGTGCTGAAATCATGTGGACTCAAGTGTTCAACAAAAGAGATACTTGTGAACTCATCCTGTTTTTGGGCCCTAGCGTGACCCTCTAAATCCGATTTCATCCCCAATTTGAAAGTAGCCATAAAGTGGGTGAAATTGGGTCCCATTTAATGAAACTAGGGATCAATTCGGAAGATTTGCAGGTGACTCAAATCCAAAATAGGGGAAAATTCCCTGGAGGATCAATTTAGCTCAGAAAACTAATTTGGTCCCCTATTTTTCTCCTGTGTAATATTTTCATCTAGACTTCTCATTTTGTCCCCAATTTTGCCAAAATTGGGGTGCAATTGCCATGATTTGGGGTACTTTTAACAATACTCTAATGCCAAACAGCTCGAGTGTTATTATTATTTTTAATGGTTCAATTTTTAAAAATAGCATGGAATTTAACCCCATTGAATGAGATGTGAGTACAAGGATGTATCATCATCCAAATGCATGATCCATTCGGCCAAATTTGACCAACCCCATGAAATGATTTATGATGGAAAAAAAATTATGAATTGAAGGATTAATTTGGAATTTTGTCATTTGGGTTTAAAGTTTGCAGGACAATCAATATTTTTCAGTACATGAATTAGAAGAACAAAAGCACGAAGTGGATTTTCTTAATGTAGTTGGAAGGGTAAGCATTTTTTAAAAAGCATAATGGTCACTCCTGTGGGTGTGTATTGTTTCTAAAAACACCCTTTTAAAAAAAAATTCTTTGTGAGTAAAAATTTGCTCTTTGCTTGATGCTCAATAAACCCCTCTGTCTGTGGGCTTTGCCAGAACTGGACCCATGCTTGGCTCTGTCTGCCCTGTGCGGGTTCTTATTGCCGCTGCGATAGAGCTCAGGTGTTGGGCTTTAGCCTATAGACCAAATTTCCTTTGGAAGACAAAGAGGATTCAGCCTTTTTCACATAGGCATCATCTGCACTGACCATTCTCCATTGCATTTGCACTCTACTAGAAACAACAAGGCATCACAAACACGCTGCAGGTGTTGGGTTTTAGCCTATAGACCAAATTTCCTTTGGAAGACAAAGAGGATTCAGCCTTTTTCACATAGGCATCATCTGCACCGACCATTCTCCATTGCATTTGCACTCTACTAGAAACAACAAGGCATCACAAACACGCTGGCCTTGCCAATAGATAAGATGTTGTACATCTACTTACGGTGTCCACACTCCGAACACAAAAAAACATGGGTTCCAATCTAAACACTTTCACCAAAGAGACTAGTCACCTAATTTGAAGCCGTTTTTAATAAGGTAAAAACCTTCCGAAAGTTGGATCCAATGCGATATGGGGCACAGGGCCCAATCAGTTGATCAAATTTGGAATGTCATGGGGACACCTATCCTAGTGTCTCTTATTCGAGAAGTATACAAGTATTGTCTGCTTTTCTTTTTCTTGTTTGCCCTTGGCCTGATCCATCTTTGTTGGCCCAGGGATACTGTGTTGAGAATCATTATAGAGTAGTTTAGCTTCAAGGGATTTTGCCTCCTAGAAACTAACCTAGGTGAGAGATGATTGAATCCAAATCTTGTTGTACAAAGATTCACACTCCATCTTTTGGCATTTTATTTTGTCCTGCACCTCCTCAAATGTGCACCCAGCCCTAAGTGACTTTGTCGCCAATCCATACGTAACTCACAAAACTGAATATGAAACTACTTTCTTCAAAAACGATTATGGCACTCATCATCCACAAAAAATTGTATAATTCTTTCAAAATGTGACAATGTGATTGAAAACATTCAAATACACATGTCATGACAAGTGTTTTATTTTAATTTGAAAATTTGCACAAATGTGAAAAATAAATATAAAAAGGGAATATATATATATATAGAAAAAGATCATTAAATTAAATAAAAATAAAAATCTGTCACAACATTCCCCTATTAGTTTTGGTTTGGTATCAATTTTTTAAATGTGTAAATAGGTTCCTAGAACATGTTATCATTCAATGTGAGATCTCTTTTGAGTTCCTCGTGACTAACGTGATGTTAAAAAATGAAAAAGAAAATCATGATAATTTTTCTTTTACAACAACATGATATGATGACGTACATTAAAATATATTTCTTTTTTATTTTCCCTAGTTATGACCAATTTATCATCCAATTTCAATTGTTGATATTAAATTAATGTTAGGGCCATTGTGTATAGCATGCCTTGTTGACAAAAGGAGGAATGATGCCTAGACACAAATTGCATGTTTTTGGTGTGTAATGGACACTAAGAGGTCATATTATGCCTGGGAGTGTCCATTCCCATGCTCACCAAGTGTATAGTAAGACATTTTTTAATTTTTTATTTGATCTAGTCATCACGAGACACATCTTTGTCGGGCAATTGAGGAATCACGTAACCAAGAAACAAACAATATTTTTGTGCTATTTATAATAAGAACCCACTGCTAATTTAATGTCCTATGTGGTGGCTATGAAATTTCGAGAAGGCCATGAAAGTGGGGATGATGGGGGCATCAAAATTTTGGCTTGGGCTTGGGCTAGAAACTAGAGTATTTTATGTCTTGAGACCTTAGGACATGGAATATTGGCTTGGGCCCCGGTAAGAATTAGAATATTTCATTTTATGGGACCTCATGCAGTCTAGGTTCCATTTTGTCCTGGGCCCTAAACAAGCTTTGGCAAATTTTGTTATAGGCCTTAAACAACCCATGATCATTTTGTTACGATGGCATGGGCCTTAGGCCACCATGTCCTAGACCTAGAGCCGCCTTATCCTGGTCCTTAGGTAGCTTAAGGTCAAGTTGCCCAATTTTATTTTATTTTTTTGCTTTCCATGAACGCATAAAATTATTTCCTTCCTTACCTAAACATTTTTGTTTTGTTTTTTTTGTTCCTTTGAGGTTCGGGGGATGGAAGAAAGTTCGTTGGGCGGTCTACTTACCCACCAAAAGTTACCTACCCACCTAACTTAGGTTACCAACCTATCACTCACATAGATTGCCTACCTACATATTGATTCACCTATCTAGTGTACCTACCTAAAGAACAAAGAAAAAGCCTCCTTACCTACATACATATTCACTTACCCAATTTTTTTTTCTTTACTCACCTTTAGTGCTATTTACATTTCTTTCTTCTATGTAAGTAGGAGTGGGTAAGTAGGTACCCTAGGTAGATAATATATAGGTAGGCCATCTATGTGGATGGGTAGGTTGATAATGTAAGTAAGTGTAAAATTAGTTTAGTTAGGTAAATAGGTAGGAATGTACGTAGCCTACAGAGATAACTAAGTACCTACATTAGGTAGGTTGGTAGGTGATTAAAACCCCCTAACCCTCTTTCCCGTCAACCCCCAATCCCAAAGGGAAAGAAACAAAAGAAAGAAGTTTGAATACGGAAGGAATGAATCTTTATACATTCATGGGTAGCAATAACCAAATTAAAAAAAAAATTTGGGCAACTTGACCTTAAGCTACCTAAGGACCAGGATAAGGTGGCTCCAGGTTAACACTGGTCACGCCTAAAAAGTTATTTTCTCTCCTTTTTGACATATTTTCTTGCCTTAAAAGCTTTTGTTTTTGTTTTTTGTCTTTCGTTTTTTTTGCATTTTCTTTACTCTTGTCTTATTGTATTGTTGGTGTTTCCTTTCTTCTTTTCTCGTGTTTTCTTTCTCTTGTTTATTTTTCCACTTTTATTTTTGCATTGTCGTTTCTCTGAGATAGAGAAAAAAAAAGGGGAAGACAAAGATGGAGAGAGGAGAGGACGTGAGGAGAGGGGGAGAAGAAATAAAGAAATGGAAAAAGGAGGAAAGAAAAAAAAAATGAAGAAAGAGAAATAAAATTGTGAATGCATGTTGCTTAACATTGAGTTCATTGCTCATTGTGCAAGGCTTTAACTAACATCAATGTTAAGCCTTAAAATCTATCTTCTTTTAGGATTTAATATTGATTAACATTGGCTTTTAATATTGGCTTAACACTAGGGCCATGTCATTCATCACTTAGGAGTTAATATTACTTAACATTGTGAGTGTGGACCAATGTCCAATTTAAACTTTTTAGGTTAAACTGGTCAGTCATAGTACACTTTAAAACACAGAGGAACTTTGCGATCTGGGCTGACTGTGGTTGTCTTTGGGTCCAAAGATGAGTTATAATTTATAAAAGAGTTCTAGGCGCACCTAGTGTGCTTTAGCTTGTTGGATTTGGACTAGAGATACAAAAGGTATGGCCTCTGGAAGTTCTCAGTCTCATTGTTTCTAAAAGGAAAGTTATTAAACTTTTTTTCTATCTATGTTCAAGCAATGGAAATCCTCTCAACAAACATCTTTACACTGACACATGTCACAAATCCACACTACCACCAAATAATCTCATGCTCAAATTAATCATGTTCGTTGAAAAAATTAAACACCTTTATTCAAGGGTTGATATTAAAACCCTAAAACAAGGCAAAACAATGTTTGGTTATCAAACCTTAAAGGTATGTTAAACCCTAAATTAGTCACCATTCTCTCATGCAACATCGACCCAAGAACCCCCTACCCCCTCCCCTCTTGTCTCCTTTCCACATAAGCCCTTGAGCTTTCCTCCCACGTCCGTTTGTTTTCTATGCATGGGTCGGGTTCCCCCCCAACTCAACTCAAGTTCCCCTTTCCATCTCCTCTCTACACACAAGTTGGGTTCCCCCCAACCCAATTCTCAATCCACTTCCTCTCCTCTTTGTGCACGGGTCAAGTTCCCCCTGACCTGATTTTCAGTCCCCCTTCTGTCTCTTCTTTACGCATGGGTCAGGTTCCCCCCAACTCGATTCTTGGTCCCCCTTTCGTCTTCTCTCTGTGCACGGGTTGGGTTCCCCTGAACTCGATTCTTGGTCCCCCTTCTGTCTCCTTTCCGTGCACTAGTCACGTTCTTCCTGACTTGATTCCCATTCACCTCTCTATGTTGGAGGTCCATGGTTCCCAATGTGAAGCTCTAGTGTGTGTGTGAATGTCCTGCAAGTATGGCAGGGCCCAGTTTTAGAGATTAAAAGGAGCACAAACCTCCTTAATTCAAACTTCTTGCTCAAGTTTTTCTGCAAGCAACATGAAATTGTTTTTCAATTTTGATGGTGTGCCTTCTAATAAATAGTTTAGTAGTGGACGATCTTGGTTCTTGCTTGCTATAAGTCTAATTTTTCCCATTTCAATTGTTGTAGTTTGGTGCACTGCTTGAATTAGATTGTTTTGCATCTTCCAAATTAATGGCAACTGAATTTCATCTTGCCTTTCATTGATCTTAGTAGAAGTTTTACTCTTTAATTCAAAGTTCATCTTCATTGTCTAAAAATGTATACTCTATGTTGTAGTGTATTTACATTCGGTTGAAGATGAACATAAATGCAATGGAGAAGATACATATATGTAATGGGGAGTGTTGTGATGATTTGAATTATACATAATGATAGTGGTCTAGCTTTCAAGTAAGTGAGTAAAATGATTTCCATGAATTTATAGATAAGTTTTTGTACTATTGAATCAAGTTGTTGTGGCTGTCAATGGTGCTACATTGATTACTTCAATTTTATTTCATTTTATTTTTTCATGAACAATGATTATATAAATAAACAAAATAGTGGCCCTAGGTCAATTTTTAAAAATTAGATGTGGTTTAAGCATGGACAACTATGTCACATTTGTCACTATCAAAGCACATTACAAAAAAATACATTTATGGAACTTGCAAATGCCATTTTTGGTCCACTCTAACTTGGAATTACCTGACATCAACACCAAACTACCAATGCAAACTCACATTACATTAGTTTTAAAAAATAAAAATAAAATAGATTATAAATTTAAACTTATCTAAACACTTTGATTTCACTTTTGAAATCAAACTTTGAAAAGATTCCTGAATCACAACTATTTATAGTTTAGACATTGGTTCATTGTGCATGGATCAAAAAATTTCATCATTCATAAGGAATGCAAGTTGTTCATTGTTGTCATTCATATCTATCGCCTATTTCATATGAATATGGTTTTCATGGCAATGTGATTATTAACCTATAAAACAATATGACTTTATTGCTAGAAATGGTTGAGGTCATTTAATATTTGGATTTTTTTTCCCCTTTTTTATTTGCATGTATTTATCACCCACCAAATTTATTTTGTTGATTGGTGGTCCATTTAGCATGATGCACTCCCAACTCCTTGCAAGACTCAAAAGTGAGTCTAAGGTTAAAACAGCGAAAGGGGGGAGGAGTCGGGGCACGCTCCCTAGCTTACAACACTTTGAGGGGTAGAGGAGCGTGTTGGAGCTCCGGGATGGGATTAAAGAGAGTTGACAAGTTTCGCTCACTCACACGGGCCTGCACATAACCCACAAGGTGGTTAATGCATAGTTGGAGCACCTTTGATGTTAGGACGAGCCACAATCAACATGGACATACAAGACTCACCACGGCCCGAACTTGGGGGAAGCCACCACCTTCCCTTTTATAGTATACTTTGCACCTCTCCACGAGGCCTACATCCAAATGGCTTTTCTTTTCGGGAGTCCCGAAATCACACTAATCGGGACTCACGCGACTTTGGAGCCCCATAACTTTGCAAGCAGACCTCAGATCGAAGTGCAATCTGAAGCAAAGTTGTAGTTATCGTCAAGATTTTTTCAACATTATGTCGCAAGTTGTTTACAACTAAGTAAATCGGGTCGATCCTTGACTTTTTCTGGTCAGAAATCAAATTGCCAATTTGACTCCTGACCTTTCTTTTGGTCATAACTTGTGTTTCAGATGTCCAAATGAGTAATGCGAGCCCGTTTCAGACATTTACGTTTTAAGAGCTTTCCAATGATATAAAAAACGTCACAAGTCATTGAGTTTTGACACCTAAAATCGCTTTTTGAAGTTTTGAGAGTCCATTGGGGCTCCATCTCCCAAAGTGGGAGTTGCCTTGGGAGTGTGAGGGTTCCCTCCCTCACACTTTCTTACACTCCCGGGAGTATGTGACGTGACTCCCGGGCTTCTTTTTGGCCCGCACCTTTGCAACCCCTTTACTTTGGTCTCGAGCCCAAAAACTAGGGTTGCGACATAGCATAGTCTTTGAGCATCTTTGAGATTTTTTTGACCTTGAGGATTTAACTAGTGGCTTCATTTAGTTTCATTAGTTGTGTTTCCATGTGGTTGTTGGCCCCATCCTTGGGTTCATGGCATGGGTTCTTGGTGCTAGTCGACTTTTGACTTTAGCTAAACCTTCTTTACTGGCATTCGTCCAATTACAATGGGAGAGGTGTATTATTGGTTATCAAGTAGGGTTTTATGCTTGTAGTTTCATGATGTGTTTGTTTATCACTTGTCACCCCATCCTTGGGTTCATGGCGTGGGTTTTTGGTGTTAATCAACTTTTGACTTTGGCCAAGCCTTTTTTGGTGGCATCCGTTTAATTACAATGGGAGAGGTGTATTATTAGCTATCGAGTAGGGCTTTATGCTTGTAGTTTCATGATGTGTTTGTTTATCATTTGTCACCATATTAATTTGGGGTGGTGGTTAAAAGAGTTTGTGAGGCCATATGGTCCATGTTGTTTAGGTCATTTTGAATGCCCATCATGATTGGGTGGTTTTTCAGATAGATGTTGCCTACACTTTCAACACCATCTTGTGTAAGGTCATTTTTAAAGAACTTTTGGGAGTGGGAGGTTAGTTGTCCTAACTTTTCCCTTTTGTTCATTTTTTTTATGGGTTTCAAGTTCCTTTGTTTTTTAATCATCAATATTCTTCGACAACTTTGATTGTCATTCTTTCTTATGTGAGCACATGTTAGGGCAACCTACTTAGAAGACATCTTTTTGTGTTTGTTCATTTTCATGCTTTGTAACATTTTTCGAAGGTTTTCCCGTCATGTGTTTTCCCTTCCCTAGCTAATCACACCCATATCTTCTGCCATGGCCATGTTGTTTTTTTCACCTTTGATCATTTTGGTTTTTAATTAATTTCTATGGGATTTTTTATTCAATTCCATAAATGTTCAGGTTGGGTTCTTTCTAGTTTACCTCTTGGGTTCATCTCCCTTGCTAAATTTTGTTACCCTCCTTGATGGGCTCAAGATCCTTGGCATCCCTTTTGGTTTTTCCTTTTTCATTTTTTTTGCAAGGAACTTTAGGTGAGAATGTTCAACATGCAGACTTGTTCCCAAGATTAGGGGATGTCCAAATGGCTTTTGGTATTTTCTTTTAATGTTTTGTTGAAAGGATTTCCTTTTTTGTTTTGTTGTTCCCCCTCTTCCAGGTTTTAAAAATTAGTTCATTGTTTTTTATTCAACATTGATGAGAGTTTTTGAGAGATTTTTGGGTTTGGGTTCAATGGAGTGCCACAAGGCCCTTTTAATTCATCAACATGTGATTTTTCTCATTTTTAGTGGGGGCCTAAGGTTGATTTCTTCAAATGTCATTGCTTCAACTATTCATTTAAAAAGTTGAACATTAATTGTCTTTATGATAACTTTTAGATTTTTGTTAGATTCTTGCATGTTCTTGTTGGAAGCAATAAGTTTGAGAAGTTCAAGGCCATTCCCTTTCCAGGTGTGTTTGAAATCAATGTGAGCACTTGTTCCCATAAGGGTTATAACATGTGTGCCCTTTTTGAGTGATTGGCTAAAAAATGCATAGATTAATTTTAGGATATTATTTCACAAAGATTGCATGACCATTTTTTTAATAACATCATTTTTAATTGACTTTTTAATTTGCATTAAACGGGTTTGTGGTCGTGTGTAAAGTTGGGTGGGGGTGTGGGTGCTTTGTTGATAGCTCGCCTAATCATCCTTTCGCTTAGTTTTGGATGTTTTTTCCACCTTGTTGCACATTAGGTTGGGTCTTTCCCATCCTTTGGTCCTTGGGGTGTTACACTACATTTATAGCTAACCTTTGGATCTTATGGGGATCCATATTTTTTGTTGCGTTCATCGTGAGAAAAGGATGGCCTTGCATGATGTTGTGCAAGGTGCTTTTGCGACTATTGTAAAAGATGCGATATTTCACGTCTTCTGAGAATAAACCCATGTTCTTTTGCCCTTTACACTATAATTTTCGCTTTGTCCAATTGACATTGTGCTATTAGTTGATAGTGTTTGCATGTTGGCAAATATTGTTATTATCGACCCCACTCAAGTCGATTTGGTTTTGTAGGTTAATTTTTTTCATAGGGTTATTAGACAATTGTGACTTAGATGAAAATTGATCTTTATTGCAATAAATTCTCGATGGACATGTTTTTTCCTTTAGTTGTTGAGCGTTTCGAATGTCTACACAACAAGCAGACAAGTTTCTTCATTGATGTGTCAACATGGCATGGGGAGCAAAGGGCATCTGAGGCCCTCCTCTATTATTTTTGCACACATTATATAGATAGAAGGTGTCAATGGCGTTGCAATGTGTTTAAGCTATTTTTGTTTTGACACATGCAGTTGCAATAGGTGAGGGTTTGTCTAGGCTAGGTGTCCTTTTAGGAGGTCCTCCCCTTTCTTTAGTTGATATGCTTCTCTCACAACTGAAGGGTGTTCGAGAACTTGATGTTCCCCTTGTGGTCTGCCCTTCCCACGAGGGGTGGTTCATTTGTCTTCTTGGAGATGTGGGTCGTTCCATTTCGTTCCTTCCTTTCTTGGGTGCTTTGGGGTTTTTTTTTTTTCAATGGTTGGCAGGGTTTTCATCACTTTCTGGCTATATTTCACCAGAAAGAAAAGGACTGGTACGATGTAGAACACACGTCACTCAAGGGGATGATGAAAAGAAAGAAAGAAAGCCCCCCTTCACCTGAATGGCATTGCGCAGAGCCCCAAGTTTCTCAGATATATAGAATTACTGTCGGGATGTTGCTAGAAATCCGACACTGTTGTAAAAAAGGAGTCATCAAAATGCCACAAAAACTCCTGTAATAATTGTTGTTGCTCAGTGTTTGCAACAAATGTTGGGCGGGTACAAGGCTGGAACCCTCGCTGCTTCATATTGATTGATATTGCACTTGGTAGGGATATGAAACAAATACCAACCTGGTTACCAGTACATGCTTTGGTAAGAACCTGGTATATATATAATATACCCTCCCTCATACTAGCCAAAAATTAGCCTTCCATCCTGATGCCAGGACCAGGCAGGGAGGCAAATTTGAAAAAATATCCAAATACCAGTTAGTACCAGGCATGTTCAGAAATCGATACCCGCCCCAAAACCGGTTTGCATTCCTTAAAATGGAAGTTTTGGTTTTCAGTGTGTAGCCATGGTTGATCAAAGGTTTGTACTTGATATTTTCTTTATAGCCAAATTTGGCGAAATCTTCCTAGAGATGATCACCATTTATTTTGCATCTTCTTATGAATGATCCCCATTTAGGTTGCATTGAAAAGTTCCTAAATAAACATTGTGTTAATAGTGAGGAATCATATCATTGTTACAGCATGCATGCGATAATCCTTTGATCCTTAGTAGTGAGCAATCAATGATAATCATATTTATTATTGGCCTTTTTGGAGAGCCATATGCATATTTGTAAGTCCAAAATTCAATTTCATATTATTTATGGCTTGAATGTCATCCAAATTAATTGTGTGCAAGCCATTGTCGTAGTACTTTAATGGATTTTGGCTTGGTGTGCTGAATACTTTGTTTATTTATTAAAATGCATTTTGACATATAATGTAATATTTTCCAGGATTTTTGGCTCACATTAAAAAAATATTCAATTCTTTTAGCATGAAGGAGGATGTTAATTATTTTTCATTCATTTTCATACATAACATTAATGTGTCACATTAAAAAAATCCTTGGTTGCATGGCCTTGATGTCTTTCAATTCTTGTTAGTCACATTTTGGAGCACCTCTATCAACTTCAAAATGGAGTGGCTTGCACAACGATGCATAGACAATTTATCTTGTTCATGGTGCGTTGCAATAGCATGTATGGAAAATTTGTCTTGTTCAGGATTAGCGAGAGCTTTGAGCAATGATTTTTGGCAAATTGTGTTTTTGAAACACCAAAGTTTAGGGCCATATTACGGGCTAAGCAAAGCATAACATGTACAACCATGAATTGTTTGTTTTTTTAAAAACATGCTAGTGATTAGGGCTTATAACCTAAAAAGGTTTCCCAAACTTTTAGCAATATGCAACTTGAAAATTTCACACTTCAACCAGTATATTTCTTTAGAGAATTATTATTTTCATGGATATTCAACTACCACCAAATCCATTAAAGTGTTTTGGTACACTATTGGCCATGGAGATGCTCTAAAGTTGCTATATCCAACTCCTTTGTGGTCATGGTCATTTAATCACCTCATTACCTATTAGGGAACTTGGGGGTAAAACCTTCAGGGAGGTAGAGGCAATGTGTCGGCCTTGTTGTGGTAATTGTAAATTTGATTACCTTTAAAAGTACATACCAATTCTAACAACTACAACTTACCAATTCTACTAATTTATTCAGCATTTGGGACATCTTGTTTTGTAATATAATTAATGTTAAACTGGGGTAATAGACAATCAATATGTGATTTCTTTTTGTACCTTGGTGAGAATCCCAAGTGTGGTACCGATGGATTGTCAGAAGGGGTTGTGTGCTTTGCAATCCTCACATGTATGATGATGGTTTGTCAGAACACCATGGCCATGTTACTAAAACAATGAGTCCAGAGTGCATGACAAAAAAAAACGTGTGAGACCTTTTGAAATGAATAATTAAGGGATCTAGTTTATCTCAATCAAGTTGAGCTCCTCATGGGAGTTTAAACACATGAATCCAACAAAATTTAATTTACTTTGTTTCATGTGTTGCACATAGCACACCAAATTCAAAAGTAGGTGAAGGAATTTAGATAACTAGATCAACACACATGAATTGAAACACCAAATTCAGAAGTAGTTGAAGGAATAAAGATAGCTAGATCAACATGCGTATGGATTGAAAACACCAAATTAAAAGGTAGTTGAAGGAATTAAGATAGCCAGATCAACATGCATATGGATTGAAAACACCAAATTGAAAGGTAGTTGAAGGAATTAAGATAGCTAGATCAACATGCATATGGATTGAAAACGCCAAATTGAAAGGTAGTTGAAGGAATTAAGATAACAAGTTATGATTTGAAACACAAAATTCAAACGCAATTGAAGGAAAGGACATAAGATAATACCATCAATATGTATATGCATTTATAGATGGATAGCTTTGAAGGGTGGTTGCAAATGTCAAGTTGTCAAAGGTAAGCCTTATCATGTTCAATCGTATCTTGTTTTGAATGGTTAAGGTTTGGGGGATACAGAATTGGATTTTCAATTGTTATGAGCCTATGCAATGCTCAGCATGAAATTTCTCAGCCTTTGCAATATGTAGACAAATTTTTGGAAACCATTACCTATATATTCCCACGCCCATGTTACAAAGTTCAGATTGGCCGTTCACTCTCGAGAATAAAATAGAAGTCAACCTTCCTTCTTAATACCATTTTACAATAGAAAGAAAACATTGCTATACACCTCCCCTTCTTATTATTATCATAGTACCCTTGCAGATTCCACATTGACTATTGTGTATGTTGAATTTTTAAAAATAATATATATTTTTCAAATAACCCAATTTTGTGAAGAAATAAAGAGGATTTTTTATTAAAAAGAAAGAGTACTAAGGTATGTTCTATTTGCCAATATGGAATCTTCAATGTGAAGAGCCAAAAATATGTCGTAATATAATATAGTACTCTGTACTACAATGTCGCGTTTGACATTAATCATATTATTTTCAGAAATATTGAACTTGCAATTGTAGGCTGATTGGTCTGGATATATTCTCTGAAATTTCTTAGAATGCTTTTATTGGCAGTTTTTGATTACCCGATTGATTACCTTGGCAGGTTTCGACACTAATTATATTATTTTCAGAAATTTTGAATTTTTTTGGATTTCTTTTCTTTTAAAAAAAAATTTGGGAAGGGAAATATTGAATATTTTAAGATATTCTGTTTGTTGAAATGAAAATTTCAAAATCAATTCATTATTCAACAAACATGTGTGAAGAAGACTGCTAAGGCTCTACACGAAGTGCAAAATGTCGAGGCAGCCGTATTCACAACTCTTATTCAATAGATGGGCTGTCTCCCAAGTTCTGTTTTTATGGAATAAAAGTGAGGTGCTGTTGAGAACACCCTTGGGGAACACATTAGGAACTTGAGAAACATCTTGAGAAAACTTATTGAGAATTTGACAAACATCATTGAGAACATATGGGAACACAAAATAAAACAAGGGGTGTGTTGCACTGTGGCCTTGCCATTTACATTTATAAAAAAAAAAGATCTTTAAGGCAAAAGAAGAATTATGGAAACTCAAAAATTTTACCATGCCAAAATATAATCTTCAAAAAAAATCCTCTAAAAGAAAGAAACCAAAATCGTTCAAGATATTATAACTCTGTAACTAATCTTAAGTGTCAAGACAAGCCAAAATATAATCTTTCAAAAAACCTCATATAAAAAAAAAAAAAGACCTATTATTATTATTACCTGGGGGGCCAAAATCCCTTAAGCTACTATATCTACTTATATAATATCCTTGGGTGGTCGTCCTTTTCATCCATTTGTCCCATCATCCGTCTCGTCATCCATCCATCCAAGTTCCTCATCCCGGAAGAAGAAGATGATGGAAGAGGAGGAGGAGGAAAAACTCCTGTAGTCTTGCAATTTGCCAAAAGCTACAAACTAATTTTAAAAAACTAAAAATTGTTGGAAAAAAAAAGAGAAACAAGAGAAGAAATCTTTTTAAAACAACACAAGAAATTTCAAATTTTAAAAAAAGTTATTAAAAAATAAATAATATGAAACAAAGTTGTAACAAAAAAGAAGATAACAGAACAATTTTTTTTTTAAAGGGAAAAAGCTAGAAAAAAAAAAAACAGAAAAACACTTTAACAATTAACACTTAAAAATAGAAAATAAATGAAAACATATAAAATAAATATATTTAAACATGAAACAAAAATGAAAATATAGTAAAGTAATCTTAAAAGAAAATTTAAAAAAAGATGACAAAAAATAAACAAACAAAATAGATAGCAAAAGAAAGAGAAAAAAAACCATACTTGAAAAAAAAAAAGAGGTTTGTCTTCTTTTTCCAAACTTCAAACCTGTATCTAATACAAAAGTTTTTTAAAATTATTTTCATTACAAAACATATTAAAAAAACAAGAATCTTTTTGAAAAAAAAAGAGAAACAAAATAAATAAATAAATAAATAAATGCATATTTTTAAAAAAATGAAGATAGACAAAATAAGAATAGAAAAAATTACAGCATGAAACAAACATAAACAAAAAAAAGTAAAAATGCAAAAACTATAAAAAAGGAATGGAAACAAATGAAACAAGGAAAGGGAAATACGTAATTTTTTTTAAAAAAAATTACAAAAAAAGAAGAAACCAAATAAAGAGTAGAAAATAAGAAAAAATAAAACTTATAATAATGAAGAAAGACCCTGTTTGAAAAAGAATGAGGTGTGTCTTCTTTCTACAAACTTCAAACTTGCATCCAAATAAACAAAAATATAAAAGTGAAAAAGAAACACTTTATTTTTATTATACAAAATAATAATAAAAACAAAAAACACATAATAATAATAAAAAAAAGTTTCTAGAAAAATCAAAAACATGAATCAAGTTTAAAAAAACCGGGGGACTTCACAGTGACCTTCAGCCTGAAGGTCACTGTCCCTCCGGTCATCCTCCTTGGGTTGTATGTTGGGGGGCCTTTAGTGGGTATGTGTAATTTGGGGGAGGGATGATATATCATAGGCTGTGATTGGGTTCAGCAAGTAACTATCAAATAATCAATATATTTATTTTTAAGGATTTAATTTTCACACATGTTCATGAGTTTATTTTTTATTTTATATATACTGCAAATATGACAAGGTTTGTTGAAATTTTCAAAAAATTATTTGAACTTAGACTTGAAAATTACACCTTTTTTCAAAAATAAACATTTTGAATTATGTTGTTTTGTTATGTATAGAGTTCATAATATTGTTAATAAAAGAGAAAGTGATGTCATATGTCACAGTGTCCGAAGGTCACGGGTACCCACTAGTACTCTATAATGAATCCAAACACAAAATGGCCAACAAAATTTCCATGCTCATCACAACAACCCTCACCACCAATTTTTTTGCTTGGGCTCAGCTAATACCCCCTTCTACGAAACACACCATGGAAATTTGGGAGGGGATTTTTGTGCACGGTGCAAGAAAGTTTGGAGAAGATTGCGAGGAAGTTTGTTGAGTCCAGATTTGATGATTGAGCGAGTGGGTAAACAAGAAAAGTCAAATCCTCGAGCAGTGTGTCAACGAATGGTTTAAAGAATAAGCCGCCAAGAGTTGTTGAGGGAAGAGAAGGAGAAATTGCAAGAGAGCAGAAGAAACGGTGGCACGATCATTTGCAAAACGAAGAGATCGCAGACGGCACGCACACTGGCACGTTCTTCCCGCCCACCATAAATCAAGCAACGAACGCTTTGTGGAGTTTTGGGTACGATCGCGAATTCGCAGAAACTTTCAGCAAATAATCGGTAAATCGTTTTGCTTGTTGCTGACGACCAAAAGAAATTGTAATCCCCACGTCTTGTGTCTTGCAGCGAAAGACTCGTGAAAGCTTCCAGTTCTAATGAGTAGGTGTTCTAATGTGTTTGGGCGGGTTTTTTTTTTTTCGTCGGTATTGTTTCCGTGTTGGGTACGTTTTTGGTGGTGTGCTAAATGAATGAATGAGCAATGAACGCTTTTCCCAGTAGACAGACATAACGCTTCATCTGACACTCTCTGAGGAGGTTTCCTTCAAACAAAAAACAAAACAAAAAATCAAACTCTTGGATATCATTGAAGCTTTTTCTCTCGTTCTTTGGCTTTCTCAGGAGTTTTTGCTGAGTCCGGGAGTCCGGATAAAGAAAGATCTGCCTGGTTGCGTTGAGGAGGAGTTTGTGAGTAAACCCCAAAAAAAACAGAAAAGAAAAGGGTTGTTGAGATTTGTGCTTCTCTGGGTTTTGTGATTTGGTGCAGCAGCTGAGCATCGTTGCCAGCTTGGGTATCGTCGTTTTTAAACGAATGTTATTAGGCTTGATTTCGGACGAGGATTGTGGATTTGGGGAGAAAGAGAAGATAAAAAAACAAGAAGATGAGGACGAGGACGAGGACGAGGAGGAGATTCGATCGTGATGTTTGGAGCAGCTGACGAGTTCTTACATCTTGGTCACCATTTGATTAGCTTCTTGATAAGGAGGTTATTCCATTACCTAAGGACGCTAAGGTGCACGAATCCCAAATCAGCAAGCTGTGACTGGGCACCAAATCAAGCTCCAATAACAATTCCTTTGCTCATGTGTTTTCGGCTGCGGCAGTGGGTGCTGATGCCTAGAAGAATTCTGGATCACAGCAACTTCCATTGTAACTCTCTGCCATAGTAGTAGAGCAGCAACTGCGAAGGAAATCTGTTAGAGGGAGGGTGTGCGTGTTATGTATTTTCAGAAATTTGGTAACTACTGATGGTGACGGGAATGGTCGGCGGCTCCCGTAAGGTTATCATCCTTAGTCATCATCATCGTCGTCACTGCGAGTTGTTGTTGCTGTGGAGTCTTCTTCTTCGCAATCTCGTAAATCTTTAGATAATATTTATGTCCGACAATCGTCAGAGGAGAAGTGGGCACAGCCGAGGGGGGAAACCCAAATACCCAATGGTGGGCAACCCAAGAACGTCTACATTGCTCGCTCCCTGCAAGAACGTTCTTGACGTTGCGGCAGTGTCCGTGGTCGGTGGGTGATCTGTGCTCGGTGTCCCTGATTTTTTTGGGTTTTAGTTTCTGAAACCGACCATAGGGTTTGGTCCAAGAAGAAAAGAAAAGAACAAACATGGAGCAAGACCTCAGAATGCCCTAGAAGTTTGCAAGGGAGTGTGCTGGGGAGGAATTCGTCCAGTCTACAATGATTTCAGGCGAACCAATATGGAGTGATGATGAGAGTGCAGAAAAGGGTTTAAGGGATCTCAACTTCTCCATGTGCGGCAGAGAGGATTTGACATCGCACATTGAGGAGCTCCGTGCCAAGGGGGAACAGCAGTGCAACAAGGTGTGGGCCAAGGGGAAAATTGCATACCGATGCAGAACATGTCAATTGAACGACTCAAGGTGGAAATTTTCCAAGTCCTGTTTTGTCTTTTTTGGGTTTGACTTCTTCAAACTGATTTTAAGCTTTATCTTTCACAAACAAGGAGGAAAAAGGTTTTGTTAGATGGCTCTTGTGGTGGTACATGCATGCAGACTGCCTGCTGGGCATCAAAGTCTCTGGCTTGAAAATGGGAGAATCTGTGTCTATGTTTTATGGTCTCACAAAGGGCCCGCTTTTGTGGTGTGTCATCCATCCTGAGATGAACTTATTTCGTTTTTTATTCTGTGCAAGAAAAAAAGGATTACTGAAATAGGCATTGTGAAATTCTCAAGCATTTGGACAGAAGACAAGGGTATATCTCATGTTGTGGCACTTGCATTTGGCAAGTGTTTAAGCACAGCTCTGGCTCATTGGCTTAGGTTGGTGAACCTCAATGAGGGGGAGGGTTTGTCTGAGAGATGGGTATTTGGAATAAGGATTGATAACACTGTACAGAACATGGTTAAAGTGAATGTACTGCAATCCAAGTAGTCCCCAGTGGTGTCCTTAAACCAATGTGTTCAGGGTGCAGGAGGCCCCAAACCACTTCCTTCTATTTTGGCCTCTCTGTGCCTTAGGGTTAGATGCTTGTAGAAAATTCTCAGAAACTGACATACCATTTACATTCCAAATGCAATTGGGAGTTTCCTCTGCTATTTCCTAGATCTGTATTGAATGTAGCAGTGGTTTGAGTCAAGACTCAGGGCAGAAAGATGTTGGCAGTTCCTGTTGAGTTTTATGCAGCTGGGTCTGCAACACACACACCCCAATTGCTGTATCTGGGTCCTTGAATGTTAAGATGGAATTCTATGAGCAGATGACCACTGATGCTATTCATCTAGCTCACTAGTTACTGACTTTGTTCATGGTATTGATTGCAGTGCAATTTGTGTTGACTGTTTTCAAGCTGGGGACCACCGCAACCACGATTATGGTACTTTTGCTCATCAAATTTGTACTCTGTCATTCTTGCCAATCATTCTTACCAAGTATTCCTGGCAAAAAAAAGTGATTCATTGGTTCCGAGAATCTGATGAGCCTTACTTTGTGGTCATCCAATACATTGTATTTGTTTTATTTGGCTGGAAATGATACAACATTGATTTGGTTACCTTACATATCCTTCTGGAGTTTCTTTTTTGCAATCATATATATGTATATACGTGTGTGCTTGAATTCAGTGTCTAAGACTTTGTGGTTGGAATGCAGTCATGTATCACAGTGAGTCTGGAGGGTGCTGTGATTGTGGGGACAAAGATGCTTGGAAGATATCAGGGTGAGTACCACACTCATGGTAGAGCATTAGGCAGGTAACTATGGCACCAGTAAATGGGTCATTGTGCCTTTCCACTGAGGGTTTCCAGAAGTTCAAGGAGTCCTTAGAAGCTTGCTTTCAGCTATAAAGGAGTCAACTGTGGTTGAGAAACCCATAAGTCCCTTACAAACAGTTTATCAAACTTCTTGCTTCTATTCCTCAGTCCTTATGGGTGCTTTATAGGGTCCCTCCTTCAAGACCACTCTCTCACCAGCACTTTGAAGGTAAATGGCGAGAGTTAGGATCCATACATTGGCAGATTATTGCTCCTCACATCTGAGTAATATATATGTTTGAAGAAAACTGATGCTATGTCTATTAGAAACGCGCTGCTGAATATCTGTTCATTCTCAAGGTAACTCCCTTTTATTTGAGATGGACATTTCCAAACACTCTGCTTCTGGTAACAGGTGTTGATAGATTGTATCAAGCTCAGAGGGTTCCAGATTTACCCAGTAACATTCATATTATGAGAGGAGCCCAAATGACTGAGCCAGGTTCGAAGGGTCTCATTAGGCCAACAGGGGATTCAATTTGCTTGTGTGGAAGAGATAATCTGTCTTCTGATTCGGAACAAATCAGAATTGAAACATGATAATGAGATCATGAGAAATTGAGCAATATGAGGATCACAAACCAATCATATTCTATTCAATCCTTCTCAAAGACATTTGTCATGGTTAGTGTGCACAGTGAGGTTATGGAAACAACTTTGGTTGCATTGTTCTCACAAGTATAGTTTTAACTTGCAATTTTACAGCTTCTGCAACATACATGGGAGCTTGCAAGTACAGATGTGCACATTGGCAGATGAACTTGTGGACAAGACACATGAAGCAGGTATGTCTTTGATCCATCTTAGTTTTAGGTCTTAGGCATGCATGGACATTGCCATGGATTCTGCCCTTCATATTGCATCTTCTTGTTTTCATTTTCAGGAACATCCACTGCATCAAATTTCACCTTGCTGCCACACTTGCTTCCTGATAGAAGCCAAAAGAATTGAAGTGTGTTCCAAGTGTCTGAGGATGCATTACAGAACAAATGAAAAGCCCCACATGGACTAGTGAATGATCTTACTGACACTGGTGATGGTTGGTTCTTCTCTCTGTGCACGGGGATGGAACTGTCGAATAACAGAAGGCTGATTCCCTCTCATGGCAACAACATTTGCTTCAATTACCTAGAGTTTGTAGTTTCTGCTATATGGGGATCTGTAAATCTGAAATGTGACAGGATGTACATTGTACTGCCAAATGATTCAGTTGCATTTAGGAAGGGGTCATCTGAGATTCCATGATGGGTATCTGTTTTCCCTTTATTGGAAGGTGACCACTTTTGGCTTGAGAATGACAACTGGTTCTGTGACAGAGTTTTCTGTACATGTGGACTGACCTTTATTGTTGAATCCAGTGCGCTGTGTCTTAAGAGAACTTTCAATATGGATAGTTATCCGAAAGAAAACAACAGGCCCGATGCATGAGCATCATGAGACAATGACTTTGAAATACTTGCAGTGGTCACAACAGGTGAGTCTTATGGCTGGGACAATATACTCTTCCACACCAATGTATTCATGCATGGATCTTTGTTTCCTCTCTTGTTGTCTCTCTCATGTGTGGTTTTGATACTAGGCAGCGATTGTGTTGCTGAAAACAGCTTCGTACTAGTCTTTTGGAAGTTGATAGTGTCACCTTTTGGAGGAATGCTGTCTTCTTTGATGTTGGGGCTTGGAATGCTACAAAGGATGTGGTGAATGGACACATGATCCTGCTCCTTCAATTCTTGAGGGCTGACTAATTGTAATCATTGTGACATTGGCATAGTTGACCAGATCTATCGTGTTTTGTTTGCAGGTGTGCTCTGTTGATGTTCTTCGCAATATTGTGTGTGAAGATGTGATCAGGAACTTTGTACAAAGATGGGATGAGGTTAAAAAAAAATCTCACAGAATGCCTTGTTTTGCATTTTGGAGGCACTCTGTAAGTTAGAGGGACATGAAGTCCTTTTTCTTAGATTCTCTGGAAGGCAAAGGAGTCTGTTCGAAAAGAGAGTGGCAACTCCCATGAATGTTTACTTGAAAGGCATGCCACAGTAACCAGTCCATGATTGGTGTTACCTGTCATTTGCAGAGCCCGAATTTGACGTCACCATTAGAGCTTCTACTCGACACCTTGCCATCAATGTCACAACGTGTCATTGAAGCGGTAATTTGGGACAGTCATATCCATGGCTGCATTGTGAATGATCTTCCCTGCAGATTTGTGAGCATGCATTGTTGTATTGTGCCAAGTTCATGCAGTACCTATTAGTACAGAGGTTCGGAGCATTTCTGAGACCCTTCTTATGTTGGGTGCAGGAGACAACTTTATTCTTGCAATTGCTGTACAAAAGTGAGTTCAAGCATGATTTCTCAGAGGTGCTTAAGGACAAGTATGAAAAAATTGTAATTCCTGCTGTGAATGATGAAGTCCCTAACTATGATTATGTTGACACAAATCTAGACAGAGGTATGTCACAGCTTTGAGCTCCTCTGTCAGCAGGCATGTCATTCATATTTGTTCTTTCCTTACCTGAATGATGTCTAGAGCAAGTTCAAAAGAAGTAATATTCTGTTGCTGTTTGTGTTTCCTTGAGTTTCTGCTGTTGTCTTTCTGCCTCCAGTCAAAGCTATTGTTGACTTGGTACCCTAAACTTTGTTTTGCTGCTCAAATTCTAAAAAGATGGAAACTGGGTTTTGCAGTTATGGTCCAACTATTCAATGTGCCAGATATTACAAACAAACTCATTGAAGACCACAACTTACTGGAATGCTTTACTACTGTTTTTTGCGATGTGATATCTCGTTGTACCAAAGGGTATATACCATATCCAACATATTTTGCTGGTGGTTATGTTGTTATAGCATAGCATATGAGCATGCCATGTAGTTGGTGTAGAACCAGTATCAACTTGTTGAAAGACATACTTTTGGGTTGCTTAACACTTGGTTATGTGGTTTGCAAAGATGAGAGATGAAAGTCTTACACAACTCTTATCCCCTGATCCCAGCTGAAGAGTCACAACTCTCTTTACAGAATAAGTTTGAACTGTGGTGCTTTTTGTAATATTGGGTTCATCAGGAAAAGGCCTTTTGGTTTCTTTAGGTTTTTTGGGTAATTGCTGATGCTCTTGATTGTGGATTGTTGATTAGGGATCATTCTATTGTTGATGTTGAGCATGGTGCAATCAAACGGAAGGTTGGTACCTGGCTATGAGTTTGCAAAGTGCTTTTTGTTGTTCGGTCTAATTGTGCTGGGTTACAAGTTATCTACTACTGGAGCAGATCATGATTTTGGTAATTGTACCCCAATGCTGTAATTGTTGGCCATCTATATCAAGATATAATATGGTATTATGATTGTTGGAATTTTCCATGCAGCCTCATTGCATTCTCCTGGTTGGAGTGTACACTCTGGCTTCCAAGTTTCAAGGTCCTAACACACAGAAAGATCTGGTGCTGATGACGGTCATGATGCCTGTCATTGGGATGTTCGTAGTTGTGGAGACTTGTGCAATGTAATTCAGAGTTCAATGGGGGATGAAATAAATGCTTGGTATAATAGGTGTACTTGCGACCTCAAGGCGATCTTCGGTTGATTTTGAACACAAATGTTGCTGTCAACATGCTGAGAAATCAAGCAGATCTATTCAAGAAGATTCTTGAGACACTCACGCACTTGCAGGTTTGTAAAGACTGCTGGAATTTTGTTCTTTGTTTAGAAGCTCCCATTCAGGTTGAATCAAATAATTTGCAGATCCTTTTCTTACAACAAACACATTTTGGGGTTATTGTCTACAATGGCAGTGGATGAACCCCTATATACGTGGACAGGATGTGAAAATTGAAAATGCATGGACACTTTCCATTCAGTTAGAGGTCAGTGAACGTCAAAACCTCCTGTATCTGTTAATTCACAGATGTTGCAAACTCAATGCCAAATGCTTTGCTTGCCTAGTAGATTGATGTGAGATAGACTGGAAAGAATCACATCTGCATTTGGACAATGAGATGTCACTAGCTTTATTTTGAACAGGTATCATTCCATATATAGGTTACGAGGATGGCATTGTCACAAGGTTTGTCAGGGATCAGAGCAGTGTCAATTTGTATGATAGGTTTGTTGTGTTACATTATACCATGGCCAGTAATTACTTCTGTTAAATCTAACATATCTAGATTTCAATGCAGATGAATAGCATGGCCATTGTTTTTCAGTTGGTTTCTCGCTGTTATCAACATTCAGATGACTTGGTGAAGAAAAAAACATTGATCTTGGCCGCCGATTACACCTTAAAAGCTTTACGTGATTACCTAGGAAAGGCAAGATATGCTCATCACCTTACCCCCCTGCTCCATGACAGGCTTTTTAAGGCTTTGGCTGTCACACTCAAAAGCATGACACATGCATAATGGTAGTTTAATTGCATGCAGGCTCACTTGCGTTATACAGGCTCACTTGCACCTGATTCCCAAACAAGCTCGCTGCATATTCCTCTACATAGGACCCTTACTGCCATACTTGCAAAGCTCATCCTTTTGAACTGGGATGAGCACAATGGCAGCTTTTTCCCAGCTTTGAACTTCACATACACTGAAGAGGAGGTATGTCATTTACCTCGATCCATTGATCTGTGATATATTAGCACAAAAGTAGGTCTTATGTTGTTGATTAGTTGAGTGGGGCTTGCCCATAAACCCATAATGTAACTTATCGAGATATAGTGGTTGCAGGTTCACCAGAAATTTGTCGTATGATATCTTTGATCCATCAGTTCTAGAATTCATCATTGGATTTCTTTGTCAAATTCTAGCAAATAGGCAACTGTTTCCTGATCTTGTGCCTGGTATTGTAACAGGTGATGTCCTTGATTTGGCAACCATTGTGCATCTGTGTGTGGATGGCACAGGTATGCCTGAATTTGTCTTGTGAAGTGATGACTTGTCAAAGGCATGGAGAGTCAATTTTCATAGATCATCTTTGTTCTGTTTTGCGGCTATTGTGCATCCCTGAACTGTTCGGTGTTCAATTTTTTGTGTTTATGATCTGATGTTGCACCTGACCCTATTGTGTGATTGTGCAGATCCGTGCACAGATGTGGAATGCCATATCTGTAGAGTTCAGCCGTCTAGAGCTCATTTACCGGGGTAGCTTCTGGCATGACCAGTAAGTTGGTCACCTGAGTGTCCATATGCAGAGTTGTATTGTCTGATATGTGGATTGCCTGATTGTAAATTCGAAGTGGGTAGCTAGAACAGGTCATTGGGTTGTTCTTTCTATGTTTCTTTTTTCTATCTTCAAGTTTTTTTATTGAGTAGGCAGCTTGGTCTGCATTCCAGGTCAATGGACATGGACTTGCTGCTGCTACAATTTGGTACAGTTGCTCGGGAGAATATGGAACAAAAAATCTTTGTCCAAATGGCTGAGTGCTTTGAAGTAAGTTCTCAATACTCCAGGAATGCATTCTCTTTGTTTTTGACACTTTTACAACTGCAAATGAATGCAGTTAAAGTTCTTGCTCTGTTTGCAGATGATGAGATTGTGACTGTTATTTGACATATATCTGGGTGCAGTTGAAAGAGATGGTGTGCTCTTTCTTGCTTGATGGAAAAATTCCTCGGCTTCGTTCTTCAAAGATTTCCCTTCTTCAAGATTTCATGCGATTGGTTCTGTTGGTGGGTCTCTGTTTTATCACTCAATTTCTTTCTGTCCATGCTGTTGTGGACTATATCAGCCCGACAGCATGGGTACTTTGTTTTGCACATTTTGACCACTAAATGATACAAAACTTTTGACTTTCCCAAATTTTACTGGCTCATTGGAAATTATGTAGTGCAGTCAGTTGACTAAGTTGCTTCTCAACTGAAATTTTTCTTTGTCCAGATTGTTCGTGGGCGTCGCCACACAGGGGTGGATGATGTAAGACCATATTCCCATGCAGCATATCGTGAAGTGTTTTGCAGTAACAGGTGCAGATTGCAGCAAAAGAAAATAATTATATGCCAAGGAAGTGGACAGTATTTGTGTAATTTAGCATCAGAATCAGCAGATAATTTGCTCTGGGTGTTGTATTTCAATTTTCTGATGATTTCTGAGGGAGGCATTTCAAGGTGCTGTGGTAGTGTTGTATGTCATGGGCACTGTGCTGTTTGAGCAGGGAGAATGTCTTCGTTATGATGTGGTACAGTGGTTGTGTGTGCGGAATCAAACATACTCACAGGTGGGATTTCTGGCCATGGAGATTAGGTGAATTCCTGAATTTTAGACTTTTGTGATGTGTTTTTTTGGGGCATTTGAGTTAACAATTTCTTATGGCATTTTGAACCCACTAAAGAAAGTTGCTATTTGTGAATATAAAATTGGTTCCTCTAAGCAGATTTCATGAGGAACATGAAAGAAGCTTTCTGCATTGCTGGTAAGTTACTGATTCTGAACCCTTACCTAACCTCCTGGGTTGGGAGTACTTTCAGCTTTGCCATGCTCTGAGTGCGGTTCCAACAGATCATCATGAACTTGCGGCCATATTGGCAGATGTGGCAATCTACCATGAGCCAAAGGTCTGTGATTTGCTTCTCTCCTCATATTTTCTGTTTCTTACTCCATGCATCTGAGGGGTTGGACATGACCACTTTTGTAACAATGACTTTAGCAAACCCTCTCAGTCATGGGTGACATTTTCAATCTGGAAATTGCATGCAGTATGTGTCTCTTTATTCTTTCTTCTATTCCCCCTTTGGAATTGTTGGTGTTCAATCATGCATCCATACATATGAAGGCATGTAAGTCCTAAGTTCAGTCTCAAGATTTTGGACTATCAACTGGGATGTTCATCCGTTTCTGTTTTCTGAATCTTGTTTTGCAGCAATATTGTCTGACTGAGAGTGTCTGGAAGCTTGCAACCATTGCTATTCTCTTCTCCTCTTATTCCTTCCATAAATGTCTTGTGCTGCAGATCTCAGATCGAGGACACTACGAATTGAAGGCAGAGTGTTGGAAGGAGTTTGATCCCTTGTTTGGTAATTACTATCTGAATGAGCTGGAGGAAGCTCAGGTAAAGAGTGTACTAGAATGATTATACTTGATGCTGAATAGAGATTTCCTATGATGCAATAATTGGCACAGGAGCTCTGATATTTATCATCATGAAATGGGTAATTGGGGTTGCAGTGATGTTTGTATTTGTTAGTCATGGTACACAATGCTAAGTTGGGATGTGTCAAATGCTGTTGTCAACAAGAAGACCGCCATGTTCAGTAGATGTACATTTTTGGTTGGACGGGTTGTATCTGGGTGTAAACAGGAAAGGGCAGTAAGTGTGGGAAAGCAGCACCAGTATTGGCGGATTCGGGCACCTCCACCAGCAAAACAACCATATGATCGCCTGTCTAATCTCCTCCACACAATGGTCCATATCCTAAGCAACTTTGTTTGTTTTGTTAAATTACTTCATCAGAAATTAAGGCAGAGCAATATTTTTGCATCATTTGGGATCTGATAAATTCTCCCATGCAGTAAAATATAATAATAATGGGTTGTTGGAACATGGCTGGGGGATGGCAGGCTTGTCATCAGTTTCTGATAAATGTGTTGAACTATGTGAGTATATTGGTTAGTGAGGATTCAACTGTGACAGATGGAGAAGCTCTTGGAGTGATAGCTTTGCAGCTGATGGCTGTAGTTGTTTCTGATCTCAAGAATGATCCATGGTATGCACGCTTGGTGACACTTCCTGAAAGCTTACAATTCAATGATAGAAAGGATCGGTTTTGCTCGGAGGCAAGAAGTGTTGTTTGTTCCAGAATGTTCATGATGAGTGAGCTGACAAAAGTGCGAACCAGGAGAACCCAGAAAGTGTAATGAGTTCAGCACTGGAAGCAGAATTGAATCCTGTCAACTGATTATTGAGTCTGATGGTTGTAGGAGTCGGGGCTTGAAGCGTTCTGAACAGTCCCTAACAGAACCCCAGTCTTCGTTTCCTTCAAATGACATTTCTTTAAACACATACTTGCGGCCGTGCTTAAAGTCCGACACAACTGTGTGCTGGACTAGAGGCAATTCAGATCTACCAAGCATTCATGATTTGCTGCTGAAACTGCAAAAGTCAAAAGGGTCACCTCGTAAGTGGGTCTGACTTTTGTGTCTTCCCTTAAGTCCAAGCAAGGGTAGTCTCCATGTTATCTGAGTTCCACATGATGCTTTCAGGCAAGCACTAGTGCTGATTGTTTCCATGCTCTTGGAGCTCTATCACCAAGAGGAGCAAATACTATTCTGGTCACATTGGAACAGCATTGTTTTTGTGATCACCTGAATTGTGGGAGAGCAGTTGTGTACCAAGTCTGGAATGTGGCCAACTATTTGGTGACTATATAGTTCATTGAATGGTATTTGGGATGAATGTTGCTCAGGATTGGTAGACTCTATCAAACATGTCCTTGATCTCCTCTCCATCCACTGCAAGAATGCAGATGAGGCTGAAACAAGTGGTTCTCAGGTGCCCTCTACAAACTTGCAGGTAATATAGGCTTGAGAACATTTACCCAATTCTTCAGAATTGTCTATGTCTGATATCCCTTGGATGTATGCAACATTTGGTAGTTGTCAGCGATTGGTTTGGTATATGTGTTCTCATAAGTCCCATCTCTCCAGGTTGTTTCTCTTGCTGCTGAGGATGAGCAGTGGGTCAGGAATGAACAGCAGAGGAAGAGAGATCGGCAGAAGGCTATTCTTGATCAATTTGCGGTCAGGTATGGTGCTTGTACAGCCCAGAGTTTGAGATGAACCTTCTGTCATTTTCATTGTGCACAGGCCAATGCAGCACCTTGTCCATGTGTTATCAAGTTGCAAGCTGGCATATTGTATGACACCCACCACCAAATGAGTTTACTATTTTCAAAGGTCAATTCTCATGTGGGTTGCGAAATCAAATAATCTAACGTACCTTTTTTCTAAAAGAAATATACAGAATAGTTCAAACAGTTGAACACATTTGATGTTCCGCATATCAATGTTCGATTTTGTCAGATATGTGGAACAAAATGATGTGGTCTCACCTACAGATTAAAAGTTGTTTAAATGCTGGTTGGACTTAACCAATGGATACAGAAATACCCAAGTATCTTTATAGCAAGTATCTTTTGCTTTTGGAGTTGGTATGCACAATTAGGTCAACTGCATGCAGCTCACAGGTTATTGTAAGTAATTGTGGATACTTAGTTAATATTCAAATGTATCTATATGTTGACTGTGTCTTTGTTCAACAGGCAGAAGGCCTTCTTGGAGCAGCAGCTTGAAGAGGATGATGTGGTGAATGCGTTGGAAGATGCAGAGGGAAAAGGTCAAACCTTGGAGGAAACAACAGTAGGATCTAAAGCTAGCATTGTACCATCACCGGATGCAGTGGGCAATAGTTCTAGGGTTGAAGGCACCAGTATGGCTATGGAGACATCGTATTCACATGATGGCTATGAGTGTGTTTTATGCAAGAGCATGGTATTCTTCTCCCTTGCTCATGTTTCCATTGCCTGATTTTTCCAGATTCCCCTTGGAAATAGAAATCTTTCTCAACTGCTTTTTTTTCTTTGTGCTTCAGAGGGACCGAGACAACTCTCCAGCAGGCTGGATTGCACTGGTACAGCAGTACAGCTTGCCAAGTTTGGTATTATCAAGAGGAAAAGTGGTGGATAACTTTGAAGATGTTGAGGCACTTGTCAATCGTCCTAGCCCTAGAGGGTTGGACAGACTGGAAGATGAGGAGAGCAAGCAGCTAACCACAGTGATGTATGACACAGATGTGTATGGTGTTGGTAGTATTGATCAGCAGGCACCTGAGCATGTCCAATGCTGTGGCCACCAGGTACTCAAGAGCATGCATGTGGGGATGGTACATGTATTTTTTGTCCAGGATCCCAAGCACACATCTGGATGTTGGAGTATACTTGCATTGCCTGTTCAGGAGCCCAAAAGTTTGCTCACTCATAAGCTGCTAGCAAATGTGACCCTAATCAATTTATGAATGTTGTATTATGAATTTTGACGATTGTGTTTGCTGGGACATTACAATGTGGTGTGCATGGTTGCAGATGCATCTTTCATGTTTTCAAGACTATTATAATTCTCTTGTTAGACGTCATTCATCTGAGACTGGATATCCAGGTTTGACTGTTTCCCTAAGAAATACATATGAATTGGAGATGTGGTTTGGTGCTGGATTCTCCCAGAATATTCAAGAAGAGGCTTTAGCGTTGGTAGTAATCCATACGTTGTCATGTTGCACCATACAATAGCTCTTGCTTCCTTGATGTTTCAGAATAAGTAAGATTTTTGCCACATTTATGGATATATGTGTCTGTACATTTGTTGACTTTGCCATTGGCCTCTAGAATGACATTGACTTGTGATGTTGACGAGGCTTATGATACATGATAAGTTAATTTGGAAGTCAGGTTATTCCCATCACAGGATTGACTTTGGAATTGTTTTGGATCTATCAGGGAAAGGTTTAGTTGATCTTGGCAAATGTGAGTTTCTCTGTCCCACCTGCCGCCGCCTCGCAAATGTGATACTGCCACATGTGGATACCACAATATTGGAGCGACACGAGTCACAGGAATCGAGAGATTTCCAGGCAGCATTGAAGAGCATTACGAATTCAATTACCTTTTTCACCTCTCAGGCAAACAGCATTCCTGAACCATTTAATGTCCTGAAGTGCCCAACTTCAGCTATGAAGCAACAATCTGTGCCCAATACTTAACTGTAATTGTGTATTTACAAACTCCAAAGGCTTTGTGGTTATTTGTGAGGGAACTACTCTCTGTTGTGGATTTACTCTCGATTTGTCTGCCACTTAAAGGTTGCTGGGTATCATTTGCCCTATGCTCTAGCAACAGTGCGTTAAAAAGGATGATGTATCCTTCAATTTATTTTCTGTACCCTATTGTGCTTTTGATCCTTTGTATTCTTACCGAGCCTGGTTTGCTATGGGACCAGACCCTACGAGTGCGGAGCAACTCTGCTATATTCAAGGAGGACACCACAAGTTGCCAGGTCTGTGCCAATCCCATCTTGGGTGCTGAGAAAATGTCTGGTCACAATTCATTTCTTGAATCTGTGAGTTCTTTGTAACTCCAGAATGTTCACAGCAAGACCATCAACTGATCTTAATGTGCATCTTTGCCAGGTGCTGTGGGAAGTACTTGCTCTGAACATAGTACATTGTGAACTGGTTACAAGGGAGGAAGGACCACTGAAGGTAGATGGTGCATCATCATCATCATCCACAGTCCAGCCCAAGGACCAACAGACTTGGGGAGGGTGCTCATCTCATTGGATAGCATTACAAGAGCTTGGAAAACTAGCCATGTTTATCAATATAGCGCGCCACACAGGTAACTGAGGAAATAAAACTGATTAAGGTCTAGTTGACTTCTCAGAAACAGAATTGACAGAATTGTATCAAAGGGCATCTTCACAGGTCAGGGAGGTGGAGTAATGTGTCATAAACCTGCAGTTGTCAGTTTATCATAGAATCTTTGTTTTTAAAGATTATTTGTGAGAACTGTAGATTTAGTTCAACATCCATCTCTACATGGCACACCATCTTGTCAAGTATTCAGCTATTCAGAAACTGGTTATTGGGTACCACCCTCTATTAGCTTAGCAGCTTAGCTGTTGTTAATACTTGACAGAGCTCAAATTCATGGGTATGTGAAGAATATATCCTTTGTAGATTGCTTTCAAAAGAGATGAGATCTACATGAGTCCTCTTGTGCTTTCAAGTCTCCAGTTCTAACAATTAAGTTGTCCATGACAGAAAAGGGACAATGGAGGGTGAATTTAAGGAAAGCCATGAAGTATTTTAGTAAAAACCCTCTGCTGGAGACTATAATTCCAGCTCCTGATACCAATGAGTTGGAGAAGGATGGGTTGGGAAAAAAGAAAGAAACAGCTGAAAGTGTTCGCCTCGTAAAATCCATCCAGCAATCTGATATGCTTTCTCCTAGTAAACCAGAAATGAAAAGTGAAGGAGGGGGAGAGACGAACGTCAGTCAATTGCCTACAATGCTAGTGGCAAATTTTTGGACTCAAGAAACGCGTGGTTCCTCTTCCAAAGTTGATGTTCAGGAGGATGTCAAAGACAAGGAGCATCCAACAGATTGGATCTCTGATATCTGTGATAATGAAATACTTGCTGCCGATCCATTTAAGCTTCTTGTTGTACTACTTATTGTGAGTATATGCACTGACACTTCCAGTCTGTAACTGTTGGTCCAGATAGGTTTGAGTATCGGTATTGCATTCAGCTTTGCTAGTGGAGGCACATGTAATGCGACCAATTTTGTCACTGTACACAGTGAACTTACTAGCTCCTGACCTATCAACAATGGAGTTTCTAACTTTGTTTATTGTGAATCCAGACATATTCAGGGCAGCCCAAACCTTCAGTGATACTGCTTATGGTGAAGTTTGCATATGTCATTGCGGTTGCTCAGGCATCAACGGCACTTTGGCAACTGAGGAGGGAAGCTGGTGGTTATCAGAATCTGAGTTCATCAATTCAAATGGCTTGCCTCCCATTCTTACGCCGAGCAGCTTTGCTGGTAGTTCTCCTCCTCCTTTGTGTGATTATTTTCCAACACAGGTTTTGTTGTCAGTGCTTTGTGTATGGATTTTAGCTCCTAGTCTGTTGAATCTGGGTGTTTGTGGCCTTGTCTTTGAAGCCATGACTAAACAAGCTACTGTTTTGTATCCTTACACAGGTGCAAATCATTACGGGCAAAGATCTTGATGGTCTCTGGGATGGGCCAGGTTCTTACTTCTGAGTGGAGTTTGCTTTGAAAGAATATAAGCACAACTGGGAATTCGGTTTAACAATTGTAGAATCCAATAGGGATCTAGACTATTCTTTGAGGTGTATTGGTCTAGACTTACTGATGCACTTATCCTCTTGATCAGGTACAGGATAGAAGGTGAAGATTATTAGTCATGGCAAGTTGCTGATGGAGAAACTAGATGGTTTGTTTTGGCAGTGTCATTTCTGGTGATACTTGGCAATATTACTTACTTCTCTCTTATATTATGATAGCAGGCCAAAAGGTGATGGATGCTGCTTACTTGCTGACTGAATTGCACCTTCCAGATCCAGCTTCAACCTTGAACTTTGGTGCCTCAGGTCACTCTCGTAGGTTTATCTAATGGATATCAGCCAGTTGGCAGAATTTTTTTGTGGGCTGTTTGCTCAATTCAAACTTTTTTTCTGCAGAATATTCTGTATAGGTGATGAATGCAGAATCCTGGAGTCTTTAATGTTCAATGGAATACAATCTGATGTTGGAGTGTTTGAATTTCTTAGATTGCCTTGCGTACAGCTTTGAAATGAGACTGGAACACCTGCAATGGGGACAGGTGCGTTGGTTGAAATTGAACTGGAATGAGTATGGGCCTTTATGTAAAAAGTGTATGCAGAAATGAGAAGCGTGTGAAGACATCTCCAGAATGTGAAAGCTAATGTTGTGTATTTATTGTCATTTGCAGAGGTCTCCAAAGCTCTATAAAGTTCCAGAGAAGGTGGTCCTCCACAGTTTACCTCGGGTGTACCAGGTGAAATGCTATTTCATTGGTTCTCTCATTGAACATCCCATAACCTTTTCCCCCTTGCTTTGTTTGTTCATAATGAGAACAATCCTAGGTACTGTGGAGTGAAGGGTGCATGTGAAGGTTTAGAAACAGCCTTCTTTGCTTGCAATTCAGTAAAAAAAAAGACCTTCTTCATAAGTCTATGCATGTTTTAGCACATTGCCCATGGCACTTCTTCCCTGATCCAGATGATAAAAAGTGAACAACGGCTTCTTTTGTGCCCCTCAAAACAAGAGAAGAGAAGAAAGAGCTCATAGATTAGTGTCATTCCTTGAACCAAGAATACCCAAGCACGAAAGTCTGGTCATCAGTCTGTTTGAACAATTGCCTCTTTTGGACCCTCAAAGCAAGAGAGTAGAAGAAGTAGCTTGTATATTAGTATGTGAAGGTTTTTGCATCCAAGAATACTGAAGCAAGAAAGTCTGGTTATCAGTCATGATGTTGTGTATGCCAATCATTAAGGGGGTCCAATCATCAGCCCTGAATCTTATTAAACTGTGATTTAGGGTTTCAATTTCTATATCTTAGCAATAATTGCCCTTGTAGATTGTAAAGCAAGCTCAAGCTGAAAATTTGGGTGTTGGATGTGGTGGATTTCCAGGAATTGCTCGCAAAGTATATTCATGGAAAGGAGCAATGTACATCATGCAAACAATTGCCTAAGTGAGTGTTTTCATGGAGTTAATCACCACCTAACATTCTCAGTGATTTGTAACTTGGCATTATATGCCAAAGTCAAGCACTTCCATTGGGAAGATAGCTCAAATACTTAAGCAGGATCTAGAACTTTCTGTCTTGGCTTTGGCCTTGCTATCGAAACTTGAGTCATTAGTTACATGGATGCTCACTGTTGTATGTTTGTGTTCAGGGAGCCAGCTATTTGCTTGATTTGTGGTGATCTTTTATGTTACTCTCAAGAGTTGTGTGGAAAGCAAGGCAATAAGAATCGCACGTGTCATGCCAAAAATGGTGCGTTTTCTGGGAGGCTGGGAACCCAACTTTAGAGCTCGATTTTGACTGTTCCTCCATGCGTGGAAGAACAGATGTAAAAAGTGGTTCCATGAGATGTTTGTAGGGTTTAGGGTTACAATATTATGGTTACATAAGGAAGAATTACAAAGAAGAAAAAAACAAGGTTCTAGTTTCTACAGAAGGAAGACAAGGAACATTTCAGTAACTGTGGTGTTTGGAAAAGAACCAAGAAGCGAAGCATCTGTAATCAAGTTGAAGTACTCTTTGCACCAAGAGGAGGGGAGAATGCAGATCTCAATTTGACCAACCCAATTGAATATGGTAGAAGAACATCCTTAGTAATAACCATTGTGATGTATTTTGTGAGAAAGATGGGTCATTCATTTTTCTCATTGTGACTTTGAATAGAGTTTGATGCAATGTGGTTAAAATGGGGCTTGGGGGTTGGTGCCTACTGAACTTCTTTTTGGTGATCAGTATCTTGGTTGTTGTACACCTTCTTGATACTGTACAGTAGTTTCACTAGTATCTCTTGACTTCTAGACATCAAGACATGAAAATCCCAAGTCATATGATCTTTTCTCATGTAAAAATTGACAAGAGTAATAGAAGACTTTGAATGTGGATTGCTTATTTGTATATGGTGTCTTATGTTTTTCCAGACAGTGAAGAGTCAGGAGATGGTATACGCATCTTTTTCTTGTTGAGATCCACACAACTTGTACTGATTCGAGGGAATCGGGTGTTCACGGGGCTCTCTATTTACTTGGATCATCATGGCGAGGTTAGAAATTTTTTAACACGTATGATATTTTGCTTTCACTAAATAACATTGAAAAGTTTTGTATGTTTCGTGTAAACCTTTCAAGCATAAGTTTCTTACTAGGGTGGTTTTTTTGAGACCCTTGTCCAGGAAGATCTTTATTTGCGACGAAGTCAACTTCTGTATCTGAATGATATCCGGATGAATGAGGTACAGTTCACTTATATGCCCCAAAATCACTGTGGTTGCATTTCAAATGTGCTCCCTTTCCACATGTTTGTATTTGGAAAATGTACACTCTCAATCTTGAGTTCCCATGCATTTCTGATCACATATATTACAGGTGAGGCGACTATGGTTGACAGCAGGTTTTGACTATGATTCATACATACTCCACCACTCTCGGCAAAGAGGACCACGTAAATCCTTTGGCTACTCACGGTGATGTTTCTACCGATGTTCATCCATCAGCAGTCTACTGAGAGATCTTGCAAATTTGAGACAACAATTTTCAGAAAACTCCAGTGGTAAATAGTGTAGACTTGCAGAATGCAGTTGGACGAGGTTTCTATAAGTCAGACAAGAACTGTAAACAAGGATCTGTGATGATCCTTACCCACATCATACATTTCAAAGTCTAGGATAGTAAGGCATTTGTTTGATAGTCCAGCGTTTCGAATCATTCCGTGACCATGTTTTGTAGGGTTTCAATGGCTAGTTTCTAATACTACTCAATTGTCATCCCTATGTTGCACATTTCCCTGATTTTTTTGGTGCTTTGTTCTGATATCTAGTTCCCTTCTCTTGGAGCTTGGTCAGGTGAATTGGGTGCTGTAAAAGCTGGCAAGAAAATGAATTTTGTTCCGAAGGGGAGCCCTTAGTTTGTTGACTGTGTAAAAGTGACTAAGTAGCTATCCATTTTCCATCTTTCATAATGGAGAAGATTGCTCTCAAGTTATTGGGATGGAGGTTGCATGATTGTGCAAGCCTGTCTTAAGGTTTGAAGATCAGTGCTCGCATCATTTTCAATGCCAAATGCATTAGGATTTCAAGTTTGTTTATAACGTCCAAGCACAAGATAATATATGAATTTTGCATATATAAAATGGCTATGGAAGTTTAATAATGGAACCCCCCCAGGCCAGGGAAGAAGCTCTGGATTTATGGAATGTAATTTAATAGTTAATAAATCTTTAGATTTTGATTGAAGCTTCACTTTGAAAGAGGTCAAAATAGGAATTAAGGATATGGAAGTTTATTGATTTAACAATAACCCACTATCATAGAGTTATGCGTAAAATCGGAATAACACGGCATCGGAACCCCATGTTTGGCCGATTTACGAGACGTAGTGCAAGAGAGACAACACCAGATCCCTTCAAAGGGTTTCAACTGGGTAGGAAACTGGTTTTTGTGCTAAGACTCGGCATGAACCGAATTTCATGCCGAGTTGTCCCTGCCCGATAGACTTAGCTCGCCGCTCGAACCTGCTCGTTGAAACCCTACAAGCTTTTTTCTACTTGTCAGCTCCCGCTCCCTTCGCATTTGTATTTCTACAAACTTCACCATTGCTTTTTTTTTTTAAGTGCTCATGTGTCATACTTATTGCGGGGCATCTTGAGACGAGGATTGCAAGAAGAGTGTGAGGAAGCTTGCAAGAGGAGCTGCCTTTGTTTTTCTGCAAACTCCGCCATCGTTTTTTTCCAGTGTTTGTGTCTTGTAATTTTTTCAAGGCATCTTGAGAGGCGGATTACAAGAGGAGTGTGAGGAGAAGGGGCGTGTAAAACCTTGCAAGAGAAGGAGCATGGGAGAAGCCTTATAGGAGGAAGAAGACTGGAAAAATATAAGGTGGTTGCTGACCTAAGTGGAGAGCGTGCCTTGTCATTGTCGACTCTCTCTCGGAGGCAACAAACCCACCACCAACAACAACTTCGTGTTTTTTTTTCAGGTGAGGTATTTAGCTCCATTATGGTCCTAATAACAAAAACAACACAAGATAAAGAGGTTTTTTATGTTTGCCTCAACCCAAGCATGACTCCTTGGCAAGCCTTTCTTCTTTCCTTGGTCATTTGTTATTTTTTGTCACCATCTTTGTGATCCTCCAAACCCTAGCTTTTGTTGGGTTACAAATTCCCAAATTCAGTTTGATCTTCAACCACATAGGATTTGTCAAGTGCCAACCAACCTAAAACCCATTCATGTCCAAAGATGTGTAATAGAACCCAAAGTTGAAGTGCCATCTACCTTAGACCCCAAATCCTATAACCCTAATTTTGCTTCCAAGAACCCTAGTGGTCTACTCCCTCTTCTCACCAATGCCTTTGTTATTGAGCATATCCTCATGCAATTGTTGATGGACCCATCAATGGTGTGGTGTCTTTGTCGAGTGAATAAATCTTAGTACTTGGTTGTCAATAATTCGTTGCCATGGAAAGCATTCAAAATTGTGAGACTTAACAATGTTTTTACCACAAATCAATCACAAAACTAGGAATTTCGAGATCTTTTCTCAAGAATTGCATGATGTTTGAATTGAATGCCTAAAATATTGTGCCATGGCAAGCACTAACTTGTTAGGATAAAACTACATTTTGGTGTTCTTCAAGTTAGGAGTTTTAGCCTAGTTTTGTGGCCTAATTGTAATCTACTTTGACTATAAAGATAAGTCAACAACCCAAGTTGTTTGTTGTCTATTCCATCCCACCTTTAGCTTCTTTTGTATTGATTTTGGTGGTTTCCATGACATCCTTTGTTCTATTGAATATATTTTTAGAACATGGGGTACTTTTGTTGCTAATAAAATCATAATTATGTTTTGTCAAAGCATACCTTTTTTGGGGTTTGTCCATCTTTTGTAGAAACAGTGGTCTCTTGGCGCTTTGCTATTTGTTATAAGAACTTAGGTCATGGTTGTGTTTCGTTTATTTTGAGGTGCATAATTGTAAGGAGAGGTGAAAAATTTGGATTAAAGGTTGTTGGTCACACTAGGTCCCCCAAATATACTAAGCTGCGTATGCACATAAACCAACAGATTGTTGTCTTTGTTATTATTGCACAAACAAATTGCAACACAATATTAGTAGCAATAACATAAGTAGTAACTATGGGTGTTTGATTCTTTAGATATAATTTAGACAAATTTTGATGGAGAAGAAAATGATGTAAAAAAAGATGTATTATTAACTTGTGTTTGTTATGAGATTTGCAACAAGCTATTAGTAGATTTCTTGTAACAATTGCCATTTGGTATTATGCAGTTGTTGTTCACGACAAGTTCATAGATCCAACTACACTAGCACCGAGCTTCTAATTTTTGACTAAATGGTGTCTCTAACCAATCTAAGTCTACTTCTGATGACTTGTAAACAAAATGATATCTTTTAGTAAGTGTGTTTAGGCCCAACTTCTCCACACTTGAAAACCACATGTTGCAATTAGTCTCTCTTACATTGATTCCACAAGCAAAAGTAAAAACTAGTTTGAAGAGTTGCAAATGGATTTTGCAGAACTTGCACATGTGTATCAAGTTTTTCCAAGTTTTTGGTGACACCCAATTGTAGTACCATGTGTTTGCAAATCCTAGTTATGAATGCTTTTGTTTTATGGGTTGCATGATAGTTGCCTAGCTAATGTCTTAAGCCCAAGCAGGTAATGGTCATTACGGTCTAGATTGTTTGTTTGATGTTGTTGCTTTTGCATAGAGTTGATTCAATCTTGTTGATACTTCATGTTGTTGTTCTCGATCTATTTTTTGGTTATTTGTTGCTCTGTGATTTATGTTCAGCTCATGTCTTTTGTGTGGCTAACTACCAACCAACTACATTGTTTGGTTTGTGTTTTCTAATTCTAATTGTGACCTTAAGCTCTCATTCTATCTGAGTTTTGAGTGTTACCATGACAACATTTGTTTTATTATTCATTATTCAAGACCCAAATCATGGGTTACTCTTTGGGTACACAAAAACTTTTCATTGTTTTTTTCAAAACTAGAACATTTACTTTGTTAGCTTTCTATCCATGTTGTCTAAACATACTTTTAGTTTTGACAATTCCATGTCGCTGGATTTTCAATCATTGGAAATCTAGTTGGTGGAAATTGGAAATCCAATGGGTGGGACCAAAAATTTGAAGCCATAGGAGAATTTTTTTTCTTTTGCCTTAGTGTAAGGATGGTTGAGTTCATGGTAACAACAAAAGTGGAGATGGAGATCCATGAAACATAACATTTAGTGGTGTGACCAAAACAAAGGTTGCTTCAAAAAGAAAAAAATTAAGACAGTTGGTGTAGTCACTCCACCTAAGCACCAAGGCTATATCCTACAAAGTGCATTTTGTCACATATAACACTAGTAAGAAGCATGTGACCCAACTTTTTCTTGCAATAGTTTAAAAGTGACTTTATATTGATTACCAAATAGTTTACCTAGAGTTTGTCTTACTAGAAAAGAATTTGAAAGACAAAAATGGGACACATTAAAGGAGCTTATTTAATAAGAACCTCAAATGAGTAGGGGTCAAAGAGGCCAATGTTGCAATGTGATGAAATGTTGTAGCGTTTGAAAGCTACAAATGGACATGCAACAAGGAATGTGATGAAAAGATGCCAAAATTTAATTGGTGGGGCATCAGTGTCTACAACATCAACCCTTCCACCTACTTATACAAAAATTGTGCAACCTCCTCCATTTCCAAGTTGTTCTATGGAATCTAGACCTTCATTTGGTGACTATGAACACCCCCGACGAAGGCTAAAATCTTGCATAGCTAGTGAAAAAGTATGGCAACAATGGCTGCCTAATTTGCCACAACATTTGCTACAAGATGCATTCCTAGCTTGCAAACCGAACATCAAGAATGAGTGGAAGAAAAAGGTGAAAATACAAAACTTGAAAAAAGATAAAAACTTAGGTGTAATGATAGAGGAAAAGCTTAAGGTTAAAACAATTTTAAACCTTAGCTAGAAATCTCCATGCCAACCATGTGTAGTTGGATTTGGGTTTTGATTTCCAATGACCTCAAATCTAAGGTCCATTCGCCTTCTCTACAACTAGTAAATGTAGAGGGCTATAACTTGAAACAATTGTGAGAATTTTGCTTTGTGGAATCAAACCTCTCCATGAAGCATCACCATTTTCTTTTCAACCCTCCAATCTTGTACTCCACTTGCACCTTGAAACCATTATGCATATCATTATATGCTTTCACTATAACATGGTTAGCATATGGGTTAAACTTTCGATGTCCAATCCAATGCATAATAAACATTTCTTTGCCCACGTAACCCAAATCCTTTAAAAAGTACTCAAAATAATCATCTCCATGTGTGAAATGTTGGTGCCACTAGTTATAAATGTTCGAATGTTGTAATATGTTCACATCATGGTGCGACCTAGGGTAGTTGATGTTTAAGTAAATGAACAAGTCTTGGTGGTCACAAATAATTGTGTTGTTCATAAATTAAATCTTCTTATGACCATTAAACCAACTCTTGTGCATGGTCTTTGTATCTCCATTAGGGTCCCGTTTATGAACTTAATGCATCTTGGTAATTCTTGTAGTTGCAAACCCAATGCGACCCTTTCTTCTAACATTTGTCATTGAATGTCATTTCCAAGTGCCTCATTAATGCATGATGCAATGAAAATTGCATCATCACACAATGTCAACTTTGACCAATTCCACATAAAAATGTCATGCATAGTGACATTATCATGCTTCATGTATAGTATGAAGTTCAAAAGATGTTGTGAAGGTGACTATTTTGTCAGTCTATTGAAACAAATTGAGCTATCCTTTACTAAGTTGAAAAAGATAATTTCAAGTTTTTCATTAAACCTAATAAATATATTTTAACCTTAAAACAACTTTTTAAAGCTATTGTTATAGCCCTAAGCCTAAATAAAACCCCAAATGGTCTAACTTAAGATCATACTTTAGAAAACCAACCCTTAAACAAAAAGCCTAACCCTAAAATAAAGGAGAACTTTAATCTTAAACCCCAAACTTGAAAACAAAACCCCCAATTGGCTGATTTTAAACGCTAATATGATATAATTTGGACATAAAAGTGAATAATAAGCCCTAAACCCTAAATTCTAAACTTGAACACAATTCCTAAAATGGGGTAACCTTAAACATTAAACCCAAAGTTCATATGAAAATAAATTTAGATAGTAAACCCTAACCTTAACTTTAACTTGAACCCTTAAAAACACCCCCAATTGGCTAAATATAAACTTTAATAATAAAATTTGGACTTAACAATTAATAATCAGCCCTAAACCCTAAATTTTAAACTTGAACACAATTTCTAAAATGGGGTAGTCCTAAACAATAAACCCAGAGTTCATATGAAATTATAGTTAGAAAGTAAACCATAACCTCAAAACAAACCCTCCAATTGGCTAACCTTAAACCCTAATACTAAAATTTGGAATTAAAAATGAAAAATCAACCTTAAACTTTAAATTTTAAACTTGAACATAGTTCCTAAAATGGGGTAACCTTAAACACTAAACCCAAAGTTCATATGAAACTTGATTTGGAAAGTAAACCTTAAACCCTAACCCTAACCCTAAAATGGACCCCCCAATTGGTTGACCCTAAACTTAAAAAAATAAGAATTGGATCTTAAAAGTTGACAATTAACCCTAACCTTTAAATTTTTAAATGGGGTAACCCTAAACACTATGCCTTATAGGTCATATGAAATTACAATTGGAGACCATATCTGAAACCTTAACCTTAACCTAAAAATAGACCTTCATTATTCCTATTCCCAAAATGGAATTAAAAACTCGAATATAGATTGTGCAAGGGTGATGATTGTAGGCACCACCAAAGATGCCAATTTGTCAAAGTCTTCCATTGTAAAGTTAGTCAAACTTTTGAATATGGTTGGCGTGGCTCACATTGTAGTTGGAACATCTCAAACACCAACATTGGGGTTCACAAATTGACTTGCCTTTTCTTCCATCTCATGTGAAAGGAAAAACTCATTGGAGAAGTTATCGTTGCCATCCAATCATTTGGAAGATTGCAAGATCATCTTCATCCATATCCTCTAAGATTTCCCCATCACTTGAGCTTGAAGTGAAACTATCTCTATTACAAGAAGAAACAAGAAGACATAACTTGACATGAATCAAAATAGAATGAATACAAGTGTGAGAAGAGCTTTCTTTATATAGTTCTCATGAAAGTCCTTGTTTACATCTTAAACTTTCACTTATGATACTAAAAGTTAGCCTTAAACTTTGGCACAAACCCTTGTAAGTTCAAAGCACAAAATTTTAACCAAAATACTTAAATCCTAAATCTTGAACCCTAACCCCAAACCCTAATAAATAAAATAAAATATTATAAATAAATCCTTAAAAACCCCTAACCCTAAGCTCTAAACATAAGCCCACAAACCCCTATGTCTTATAATCAAAAATAACATATTTACACAAACTTGATGTTTAAACCTTAAATCAAACCTTATAAAATAACCTTATAAACATTTATCTTAAACCCCAAATCCCTATAGCTACCATAAAAACCCTAAAAATCAATACATTAAAGGCTAAACATAAACCCTAAATCCATCTCTTAAAGCCAAACCCTACCACCTTGGGCAACTTGAAGTGCCAAAAACAAAAACATTTGGTCTTGTGGTTGGGGCATCCCACCACATGTTTAGGGTGCTAATGTTGATGTGGTGCCACCTTTTCTTTACTTTATAGACAACTACTGACACAAGGCAAAGAGTTAGACTAGGCATGAAGACCGGCCAAAATACAATGAAGGTCGAATTACTTTATAGATAACTCTAATAGATTGTGATCAAATCATAGTTTTAATCTTCTTATCTACCTTATTGGAATATAGAATTGAATAAAAGTTGGCAACTAGGAAAATGATATGGACTTAAAATAAACTCAAGCTCTTGGAGGAACTAATTTTTCTTGAAAAGAAACATCAACAAGTTTCAAATATTCCTTTTCATGTTTCGTGCATAGGATGGGACCTTTTTTTCCCCCCTTTTTTGGTTTCTCTTTATGCTTCATTACCTTGGAGAATTGCATTATGATGGCTTTTTCTTTTTATAGGTTGAAAATAGTCTAAAACACAAATTTGGGCTTTGGGAGTTCTAGTGGATTTTAAGACTTTCAACCTTACAAAGGTTGTTAATTCCTTCAAGATGTTGTATCATTATGGTCACATTCAAGCATAATTGTCATGTTTTTTTAGGTCACGTTTTTAAGTTTTCATTTCTTGTTTCTTTGAGGTTTAAGATCCTCACCCCTTATGGTAATTTTCTTTATTTATAAGTTGACCTTCATGTTTTTCACAATTTTTAACACAAAAGTTCAAAGGTAGAGCCCCTATTAGATTAAGGCTTCCAACCTTGTTATAATCCTTAAATCCTTCTTCAAGATGTTATAACAATATTGGGTCACTTCTTCTATCATAGTTTGTTGTTTTCATTAAACTATCTCATTTGAGCATAGTCTTCTTACAAAAATTCATTGCACTTTAGTTGAAAGTCTTGAAAGAAGCTCATTTCTTCCACCCTTTGGCCTTGGTAATTGAGCCACTTCCCCTTTTGATATCATCAAGATCTTTACTTTAGGAGTTCTTCCAAGTGTTAAGAGTTCAACTAATTTCAACATGTTGAAAAATTCTAAAGTTGAATTTTAAACGGATACCATTGAAGAAAATATCATTGTTAGTATCGTTCCTTGAGATTATGTGTTTCTCTCATTTTCACTAATGATTCCCGAACTTGAAGCAATGGGTCATGTATGAAGCATTCCTTCACTAGTGCTCGCAACATCATTAACATTTGTCATCAATAGTGTGATCCCTCAAATGCATAAAACATATAGGGTGCCTAAAAAGTCTTTCATTGAATCTTTGCATGGTACATAATTTAAAATATTTGTAATCGTGCATGGGAACACCTTCCAATTGTTGAAAGATAGACTACCATCTATGTGAAAAAATGGTTCAAACTTTGATACCATATTTTTTATGTATTGTGTACCATAATAATTTTATTTTATTTACATTAACATCCAATTTCATGGATTTCATTCTACTAAAAAATCATCAAATATTTTTATTCAAGGCATAATTGTATGTCATGTCTTCAATTTCTTTGAAGAACATCACAAATATTTTACCCCTTCCAATTTTTATTGGTTCAACACTTATCAATATTTCACCTCACCCTTCTCTTCTTCACCTTTTGAAGTGCCCATTTCCTCTAATGAACCATCTTTGACAAATTCTAATACCTTGTCAAACTTTTCTCCCCGAAATTGAACACATGCATCACCCACCACTTCCAATAGTGCACAATTTTGTAAGTACATTGAAACATCAATATATGACCCATTGACCATACATGTTTACAACTTTTGGTTGCCCATTAAAGGTCTGGCCAATGTTGGGCCTTGCATGACTTAATGAAAGTGAAAACGAAACGGAAAATAGGGTTAAGTTTCTAAACCTAACCGACTTATTGAATTATTTAATACAAATGTTGCCATGGGTTAAAGGCACAAATGATTGAATTTGAAGGCAAAGATATTGTGTTGAGCTTAGAGCTTATTGAGGTCCATTTGAATTTTTAATTGTCGAATAGGAAGCAAACTATCACAATTAAGGTTGAAACACCTTTGGCCATTGTGTTAAGGAAAAGTTAGTAATGGAAAACCTAATGTACTTGTGTTGGTTACATTGTTGTACAAAACTTTGAGAAAATAATGTTCAACACCACATTCAAGGACCCTATGGAAGGACAAGAACCAAATGTTCACCTAGTTTTTATACCCAAAGCTAGCCTTATGTAATATGGAGGTTAGTTTGTCAAAAGTCCAAGTTGTGATTGTGCAATAACATGCAACCCCTCCACACAAGAGATTCATGTTGCTTTTAGACCAACTTAGAGATAAGCTTGTTGGTCCATTTCATAACACAATGCAAACTTTAAAAAATAAGAACAATCAAAACATCTAAGAGGAAAATCAATGAGCTTAAATCCCCTTTGGCCCTTCAAGACATGATGGTGGAATGTCAAAGATGTTTGCACATTGCCCTTCATTTTTGAAGATCACGAGGATGGGGAAGAACTCTAAAGCACTCAAATAAGCTTAATTGTTGGAAATGTTGATTAATAATGGCTTGCAAAAGAAATTCAATCCCATCAATGAAAGTTTCACAAGGGCAATTACTAATGGTTGTGATTAGTAATTTCCCCTCCAAGAATTTTGCCAATCATCTTGCAATTCATATGAGATATCCTAAACAAAGCAAATGTACACAATAGTAAGGTCATTGGAAGGATTGAAATCCTTTGGGAGCACTTATGTGGTCTTCACACATCATTTGTTTGTAACTTATTAATTGGTGGGTGTTGGACATTATATATATAGTTCAAATCTTTGGAGGATAGCTTTACAATTATTTTTTATGCTAATGCATTTTTAATTGATATGCAAGACTATGGACATGATAGATGTCCATGTTCAAAAACATTTGCATGGCACATTTATATGATGTTGATTTTTTAGACATAATATACATATTATCTAAGTGCCCAATTGTCAATGCTGATTTTTTTCAGCATACATATGTATGTATAATACCAATTGAATTTTTTTGGAATCAATTTCGATTGTCTTGACTTTCTTGCTTCTTTAAAGGCTAGATTCACCATAGCTATAATATGGTCTAGAGATTAAAGGTGATGATAACCATTGAATCAATTGTTTACAAGACTATGAAAGGGTTGTTAAAACAAGTTATGTATTTTTTTCACCTTTGAATGGTTTGTGAGATGCAACATACTATGAGTCAAAGTCCATACTAATGAGTATATGCCACTATTAAGATGTTTGTGGATGCAATCAATAACATAAAATTAGATTTAACATTGACCCTTGTGAAATGTGGTAAGAAGGTCAAACAAGTTGACTTAATTCAATTTGTTTTACTGCATAATTATTTTGCTTGGATGTAGATGAAGATGGACATTAGAAATTCAACTGTTTAGGGTAATAACATGATTCTATAAGCAACTAATTATCATATGTTTAGGTGCAACTTGCAAGCCATATCTTGTAAGTTGCATTATTTATATGTCATTTAATGCTACACTAATGGTACCCGTGACCTTCGAACACCCGTGGCTACGCCACTCCAACCACCCCGAACGCTCTGTTTGGTCGCCATAATCGGAAATTTTCCCAAAATAACACTCGTGGGTCCCACCCTAAGGCATTTATATCCCCATAGATAAAAACAATATTGTGACTTAGATACATGTGTAAAGCTCCAATATGGGTGATGAATTGTCACATAGTTTAATTATTGTGGCCACATAAAATTATTTGTATTAATGTTGATACTATAATGGGCTTTCATAAATTATGTTTCAAAAAAAGGTTTGATATAATTTCTATTTTTCACGTTTTTCAATAACCATATTCATAGGTTTTGATTTTTTTAGTTTGCACCATTTAATCCTTTCTACATATTGATACATGTTATTATAGTTGCGAAGTTTTAATTTTTGATGTAGATGCCAATAATGAACAAAACATTTTAGTAGCAAATAATTATTTTTCTCAAGTACAAACTACTTTGAGATTAAGGATTAAGTGAAACGTTTAATCTTCTGTTTGGGAGCTTCATTGATTTGAACTATGTGCATTTTTTTGTTAATTGCACAAATCAATTGGGTAAACAAAATGTAAACCAACTCTTGTGATTTGTAATTGTCTTAATTTAGGTTTTCCACATTTGTGACGGATTTTTCACTTTAATATAATTATGTTGGTGTTTTTTTTTATTCCTTGATTTTACCTTTATGATGATTTCATTACTCTTTTCAACCATGATGCTAAAAGGACATTTCAAGGTTGGGAGGTGTATACACGAGGCACACCAAGATCCTCAAAATGAAAATCATAATAATTGGTTTTGCATGTGTGTATCCATAGTAAACACCCATATGGCAATTAAAAAAAAAAGTTGGTTTAAATTTTCTAAACAGAAGATAATGAAAGCTTCATGGAATCTATCTTTCAATGAAAAATTTGTGGGGATATTGAATTTAAAAGTTGGTTTGGGCCATTGATAAATTTATATGCTTGGGTTTCCTTCTATACTTGACAATTTTAACAATTTTTTTTTGTTCTTAAAAGGTTTGTGAACTTAATAATAAACATCAATGCAATTTGTATGAATTATTGTTTTAGTTCCACACATAAGCTTTTGATAGCATTAAATAGTTTCATCTTAGTGTCAAATATTCATTTATATAATTGATACTCTTTAATACCTTTTTAAATTACGCATGTAGCATTGGTTCAAAGTTACTACAATATTGGATTGTAAAGTTTACACATGAGAAGGTTGTTACAATTATCTAGGGTCTATCTATAATAAACTGAATGGGAATCCATTATGTTATTATTTGTTGTTGCAAAAAATATTTGTTGCCTTATAGATATTTATAGCTAGAATCCCTTTTATTTTTTAAGTAACAATAATCTATTTTTTAAGTACAATAATTGGAAAGCTTTAGAATTCAATTTGATGATAGGAAGTATTTTAATGAAATATTTGTTCATTTTCATTTTTTCTTTTGAAGTTTTGTATGATTTGTCTCACCTTTTTTTTTAATGGTCGTTTCTCTTTTTGGTAACTTAAATTAAATTTCCATTGCCTTCATGTTTGTAATTTAATGAACATCATAGGCTAATATTTTTGGATTTGTAAAAATGTATAAATGTTGCACAATTGTAATAATAATGTCATTTCAACTTACTTTTTTACCAAAAAATTTACAACAATATTTATCATGTATGTTTAACCATAAACTACCAATAGATTTGTATGATCTCTAGATTTAGGTTATCGATGTTGACCCAATCACATAATGTTTGTCACATTGGTTTTGACCTTAATTGATGTACGACAACATCACATTAGTGGAGGTCGATCTAGCCTAACATCAACATAGTTAGCATATACCAAGGAGAGTATTTTTTTAGCAAGGATCAAGTAATTATCCTTATACATTTCATTGCAAACAAGGCATATGTGATCGATTAGTATAATTGACAACACCATTAAATGCCATTGTAGAATTATGCCATTATATTTATAATATCAATCACAACTGTTTTTCAACCTAATTATGTGGATATGATTTTTTCCAAAAATGGTCAAAATTGATCCCATCCATCTAGGTAACAGTCAAAATTTAAACACAAATATAGCTGGAAATGATTATATTTTAAAAAATTAAAAAAAAGATGGCTTCACTTTATCTTTTTATAATTAGGTTTTGGACAAATAGTCCTCCCTTAACCCAATACAATGGTGCAGCTTGAAATTGTGTAAACAAGACAAAGGAACTTGTGGATTGGGGTTTACCTAATAGACACATCAAAATTTGGCCTAAATGATGGTGTAACAAAAAAATTATGGTGTTGTTCATTATTGCAATTGAAGAGGCCATTTGGTAGTGATTGAAGGAAAAAGTGATGACAAGATTTTATGCAAGTATATTTTTATTTGTAAAGATGAAGGATGGGCTATGTTTTAAAAAAACTATGCACAAAAGGTTGTGGTGTTGATGAAGCTATCCTAAATGGAGTTTGTGTGTGTGGCTAAAAGTATTAGAAGCTTTGAACAAGAAAGTTGTAACACAAATGAAAGTGACATTATAATTGATCCCATGTTTAAACATACAAACAAAAGGTAATTTGTAAACTTTCCCATTAAATTGCATTTTCCTTCTATAAAGTGTAAGACACAAGATGTCAAATTTAAAATGTAACAAATATGTTACTTTTTATTAATTATGTTAAGAGTTTTTATTAACACTCCAACTACAAGCAATGTTATCTTGCCCTTCAAGATGACCTTTGCAACAAGAGTTTGCAAAGAGTGATTATCATCTAAAAACATTTATTGTAATCACATAAGACCAAAGACAAATAATTTCACGTTTGTAAATGAAATGAAACCTTCCATTGTTTGTTGTATACATTATTACACATAAATGGGAACAAATAACATGTTAGTTGTTAAAGTGTATTTACTTCATAACATTGTATTGTGTGGCAAGTCCATTGGAAACATGTGAATTCAAGTTTTTTCAAGCTTGGTGGGTCTAGAATGATATTGTTGGTGTAGAATCCAAGTTTTTTCACCTTGGTCACTTTGGTATGGGTTTCTAAAGTAACATGCAACCTATTGTTCTACTCTTGTTTCATCAATTTGTTAATTCCAATTCTTCCAATGAATAATGATAGTACAAAGTTTAAATTAACCATATTACATGTGCAACTGTAGACCTTTTTTTTCACACTTAAATTAATTTTTTGTTCATTGCACATGAACTAATTGAAAGGTGTTATGACCTCAAACAAATATTCTTTTGTGAGTGTAGCACATCCAAAAAACTTGGTTGTAACAAACATGCATTAAAATCAATGATGTTAATGTTTGTGACACTACACTTAAGTGTTGGGACAAATGATTTACAATAAAGAATACCAAAACAAGGAGGAGATGGATGCATGGGCAAAGGACACAATGGAAAAAATAGGCAATGATCTCCTCACTACATGTTAGTTCTAAAAATATATGACATGAATTAGGTCAAAATATTCAAAGATTGAAATGGAGGTGGGAGTGAAAACATGATAAATTAGACGCAACATGTAAATTTAGTGCAAAAATTGAGGTCATTGAGTAAGATACACCAAAAGTCAATTCATTTAAGCAAGAAGTGGACTTTGTTTTTGGTAGACTCCTTCAAGTTTTTTTTTTGGTATTAATATGTAAACTTTGAATGGATAGTATGATTATGATTTTATGGGGTATGTAGAAGGCGATGAATTTTAGTTCAACTATTGTGGACTTAAAATATGGACATGATGTATTTTGAATTGTTTGGGAAGCGAGAAAAAATGGGTTTGGTGCTATCAATGTCAATGTGTTGAATGTTATGAAAAAGTTTATGATGTCAATGAATTACATTTTTTTCATCATCAAAAGTAGATGCAAATGCCTGAAATGTGACATTACTTTGTTTCTAATTTTGAAGTACTTTTACAAATCCAATGCCAATGAAGAAATTCATTCTATAATAAAGAAATAGGGCATGGTGAACCCAAAATTCAATCATTTGTTAATTTATGTGTCTTTTTTTTGCCAGAAGGGGAAACACTGACACTGCCTTCTCATCAGATTCAGTGGAAATTAATTTTAAAATCAGATGAAGAATTTCTCAGAAATTTCATGGAAATCTTAATGAATTTATAAAAACTTATGACCCATACAGATGAATATTTTTAAAAGTTTAAAATTGGAGCAAGGACAACGTGAAAACTTGTCCTTGTTGCCTAACGTGCATTATGGTTCAAATTTCATATAAATGAATTTTATACTTTAAAAAACCATTGAAGACAAAATCTAGTCCATATTTAGGATTGTAGTTCTAATCTTGAAAAGTAATCTCAAGATATCTTATAGAAAAACTATAATGATGAAAAAGTAATGGACAATAAACATAAATAGATAATAAGAGTCAAAATATTTGAAAACTCCATGAATTGAACCTTAAAAACTCTCATATAAATGCACAAATTATTGCCTTTGCAGGAAAAAACATGCAAAATGTATTGAAATCAGACTACTACAGCAATCAAGTGTAATGCAGACCAAAAGTAAGTTTTATTGAGAAAGTGTTCAATCATAGTTGGCAGATATTTTGTTGGACACATCAGACTATATGTCCACTTTCTTCAGAACAAGTGGAGACCTCACCCTGAATCCATCATGACTCATACGCCACGCTCCAGAAGCAGAAGAGAAAAGCAATTGCCAGGAACCCAAATACTAAGAGATGACAGCTTTTGCAGAGCCTGCCACCTTAAGCAACATGAGGATGGAACCCGAAAAAAACTCCATATGAAACAAATCACCATATGTATACCAGTGAACTTGGTCTGCAAAAGCTTGAAGCAGCCTTTTACGGCATTCCTAGGATCGCATGGCTCCAGACACCAAAGCCTTCCATCCCGCTAAGATGGCACATAAATAGCATGGAAGCATACATAATGGAACATGGGATAGGAAACAAAGCTAGTAAGACAAACAAGCTTATATAAAAGTGCAGAAGGCTTCATCTATGGTCCTCTGCTGTACTGCCTAGGAGACTGATGGTATGAAGGTAGCCGAGTTGCACCAGTGCTGCCTCGGACAGCTCCATTATGAGGAGACAGATATCCATTGTGATGACCATGTGTATGGTGACTTGGTCCATTCCCATTAGCAGACCGATTAGTATCTGACGAAGCTTTTGATGTTGATTGATGTGAGCTACTTGCCATATCTCTCAGGTCTTGCAAGGGGGTTAAGGTGTCAACCACATCACCCATGAGGGGCCGAGACTTTGGATCCCGGCTCAGGCAGTGGTGTGAAAGTATTGCAGCTTTTTGGGCACCTTTTATGGAGTAGTTACCTTCCAGGCGTTGGTCAATAAGACGTAAAAGTTTCCTCTTGTCATTAAGATACGGTCGGGCCCATTCTACCAGGTTCTGTTCTCCACTTGGCCTATTCTTGTCCATTGACCTTCGCCCTGTCAGCATCTCCAGCAACACAACTCCAAAGCTATATACATCACTTCTTGATGTCAAATGTCCTGCATTTCATCCACCAGACATTTGTTTCAGCATGTTCATAACCATGTTCTTCTGGATGTCAAGCACAGACACTGTTGAACAGCGGGCAGAAGTAGCTCAATTATGAACTGTGCAATAAGATTACCACCTCTATGTTCTTGGAAGTGACCTAATTGTTTGTCTCTGTATGCAAAAACCTGGACCAAAGTACTTCTGCTCCAAAGGATTCATGTATAGACATGGATGAATATTGCTGATTTTCTCTGGAAGTAGCAAAGCATTGATGCAACATCCAGCAACTGGTCACAGGGAACTTAAAATACTCTTCTCCTGGTGCCAGAAATCTCAACTGATGGACTTTTGCCTACAAAGGGTTCAGGTATGTACATAGATGAACATCGCTGCAGTACTTTGCCAATGAATATTAACTACCAAGAATATCCAGCAACTGGTCATTAGGAACTCAAAAAATTGTTTACATCTTGGAGCTAGACCACACCAAAACTTCTAAGTCAATACCTTGTCCCACTTCCAGTTCAGGGGCTATCTAACAGGAAAGGGCAAAAAGCTCACCAGTCATCACATATTCAGGTGCTGCATAGCCATAGGTTCCCATCACCCGAGTGGAAACATGTGTCTTGTCCCCTTCAGGTCCATCCTTGGCCAGCCCAAAGTCAGACAACTTTGCATTGTAGTCCTGAAAATGACAAACAACACCAAGGATTGTCGCTAAGTCTTAACAAAAAGCTTCACAGGCTCATCTATCATCCAATAGAGTAAAATTCATTTCTTTCATGTTAGCTCTGTTCTTTCTTGCTCTTCCCTTCCATGCATCCCTTTCCTGCAAAAAGCTATGAAACTCTGGAAGCAGCTGGCAATGTCATTGATACTTCCACCATCACTATTGACACAGAACCTGAGATAAAGAATTCCATAACAGATGGCAAAAGCAGTGATGACGTACAGCATCAAGCAGAATATTGGAGGTTTTGAAATCGCGGTATATGACAGGCTTGACTGCTTCATGGAGGAAAGCAAGCCCTCGTGCAGCTCCTAGTGCAATCTTCATACGAGTTGCCCAAGATAAAGGCATAGCACCTTCTGCAACTCCAAAACATTTGACGTGCTTAAAAACACCATGAAACAACTAATGAAATGACACTATCATGGACTGCAACTTTGATTTGCACAGACACTATCATGGACTGCAACTTTGATTTGCACAGATGGAAGAGATAAGATAAATCCTCTGCAAATCTGCAAATTTATTCTAAAGCATCCATCATTGAAGGTAGGATTCCTTTGCAACTCACAGAACCCTAGGGGACGCAAAAGGTTGTATGCATGTGCTGAATGCATCATGGGCATCAGATGCTTGCCTTGTCAGTTTCAACAGCAATGCAGATATCATATATCTAGGATTAAAAAGTAACCTGACAACAGCTTTACTTACTTCGAAACAAATGGTTCTCCAAGCTTCCACGGGGCATGAATTCATACACCAGCAGCCGCTGGTCATCCTCAGAGCAGTACCCAATCAATTTCACCAGATTTGGGTGATGAAGCTGACCAAGAAAGTTCACCTCTGCCTGGAATCACGAATACCCAAGAAAAAACTCCCATGAGTATAACAAATTCTCCATACTTGTGATTAGAGGTAACCAGAACCAGGCAGGAAAAAAAAATCCATCAAGTCAAAGAAAAACTCTAGATAGGGACTAAAAAACAGGAAAGAAGAAATACACAACAAGAACAAGATCAGGAATAACTATAAAACCAGCAATATGAACAGATGTGACAGTCTCTCAATTGTTTCACTGACTATAAACAGTGACATGTCTGATAGCAACCTTTCTGTCGTTACTTTATACGTGGGCATCACCAGCTTCCTACAGTGGGTATAGGGGCCAGTGTAACCACTAGCCTGCATACTAATCTTCAGATGCAAATCTGGAAGCAACTGGGAAGACTCAGCCATGATACTGGCTGGCACACTACGCCAAAGAAGGGGAAAAAAGGAAAGGAGGAAACACATAACAAAGAGATATCTCTCATGAGAATCGTGAAATCTCCGTACTCATGATTAAGAAAGCCAGAACAAGGTTCTTTCCTTGAAGTCAAAGAAAGAGAATAAGGAAGGAAGAAAAGAAATTAGCAGACAAATGGGAGAAGAGGAACAAAGACCACACAGGCTTAAAAAAGCTCCCCACTTACTAGAGTCTATACAAAACCAAATGGAAAACTCCAAATGCTGAAATTCCAAACAGAAATTTCTCTCTATTGAAGCAAACTCCCATCCACTTAAGAGAATTCTTAGAGGGTAGCCTTTATTCTTCAGAAGCACAAGTAGATCAACTGTCTGACAAAAAAACCAGAAATTTTAAAACTACAAAGAATACCCATGAAACTGTAACCATGCAAGTATGCACAATATCCATCTGCAAACAAAGTTTTCCCACCTAACTTTTGAGTGCACCAAAGGCTTTAGACAACTCAAAAAAGTTGCACTTCCAGAAACCAAGTGAAAAGGCCACCTGCTCAGAATCACTTGAATCTGGGAGCTATTTTTCTTTCATATGCAATCTGTGCGACAGGAAAGTAAAAAAAGAAGAAAAAAAGAAGGGAGACTTACCAGCCATTCCTTGTGGCCTTGTAGACCTTCATGATTGAGCTGTTTAACAGCCACAGTAATGCCTGTGCCTGCTCTGGCAGCTGCAGTTCCAGTCTCGTCCACCCATCCCTTGTAAACACTACCAAAACCTCCTTCGCCCAACAAGCTATCTGGCCTGAAGTTTCGAGTGGCAGACTTAAGGTCTAGATAGGAGAAGATGCGCAAGTTCCCTCCCTGACGTATCTCATCTGATACCCTTGGAGTCCCCGACCCTATCTCACCTGAGGAGACTATCTCTACTGGAACTGTGGCACCTTGACCATTCACTTCTGAACGGGATTGCTCTTGACCTGCTCAAACAACGCATAAAAAATTCATCGCTCTTCTGAACTTACAAGGCCATCTCAAGCAGATCTTCTGCCAGCCATCAAGATGTTTGGTTTTTTTTTCCAAATTAAGAAAGTAAAAAAAAGACCTGGAATCCAAAGCCAGAGAATTCTCCAGTTTCCATGGGACAATTGAGTCACATAGTGTACGAAACTGGCATGAGCACAAAGATCAAGCGACACGGTTATTCATGCCGCCCCTTTCTTTCATTCTAGAGCTGCTTCTTCACTGCAGTTGTCGCCACATTTTTCTAAGCTAACCCTTGGCCACTCACACCCTATACCCGCTCCTGCTCACAGAAACATGGGGGTCCAAATAGCTAGTTAACATTAGGACTAAGAAAGAAAAGGGCCGACGAAGAAGAAGAAACAACAACAGGCAGGGAAGAGGGGGGGCCTAACAACAAAACCCTACCGGAACTGTTGATGCTAATCGTGGAAGGACTATCAGGTTTGCCAGATTTGGAACCGCCGAAAAACGCCCGCGTGAGGGCACGCCAACACGAGCACATATTTCACACCCTCGTCGACCTCCTCCCCTCGACAATCCACCACGCCTCCTCAGAACTCTAGCCTTATCTACCACCTCCTGCTGCCGCCGCCGCCGACTGCTCCCATTCCGAGCCCTCTTCCTGTTGTTGTTGCTGTTGCTGCTGCTGTTGCTGCTCCCTCCTCCTTGTTGTACAAACCCGCATCTCATGCTCTTACCCTAGTTCAACAGCAAAAATACCACCAGCACCACCAGTTCTTTGTTTTCCTCTTGTAAACGAGTTCCAAGCAGCAGCAGCAAGCAACGAGGCAGCCAGCCGCGATGGCGACTCCGTGTTTTTCCGATGCTCTTGCTCTGGTCTGTTCCCTACAAGAGTGAAGGAAAACAGAGACGGACAAAAAAAAGGGCACGACGCAACGAAGGGAGAAAACCAACGCCCACAAAACAAAACAAAAATGATGAACGCTCTCTTTGCAAATTCTTTGCAAATTCCCGTTCCCTTCCCCCCCCCCCCCCACTTGCTCCTCCTTTCTGCCGTGGAAATCTACCGGCATTGGATGAAAATGGTATTAAAAAAAACATCTACAGATGAATGAAAAATTTATATATATAAAAGAAAGTGTCGATATCTAGACCGGGATGGTTCAAAATATTCTACAGATGGATGAACAGTAAACCAATTTTCTAAGACTATATGCCTTGATGGATGGATAGCTGGATGGATAGATGAATGAATATAGGAACTAGGTATAAATTAAAACAAATGTTTGATAGGATGGCATCTGCAGGACAGAGAAAACACATGGTTGGGAATCTACCTGGCGTTGGATGAAAATGGTATTGTAAAACAACATCTACAGGTATGGATGAATGAATGTATATAGTACATGCTTAGTGTCAAAATATCTAGACCAGGATGGTTTAAAAATATCCTATGGATGGATGAATAGTAAACCAGTTTTTTATGACTATATACCTGGATGGATGAATGCATATTTAGGTACTATAATATTGATACAATGGTTAATGGGATGGATAAACATAGTCTAGATTCTGTTCAAGGGATGGATGAAAATTGTGTTGTAAAACGCATCTACAGATATGGATGAATATATAGTAAACACACAGTTTCAATATCTAGACTCGGATGGTTTCACCAACATCTAGACCCTTCTCCTATATGAAATAACATATGTTGTGATAATCATTCACATTTCATCATTTTTTACATTCAATTTGCAAGCTCTTGTAGAAAATGCAAGATATATGTATCGTTTGTATATATTTGTGTACATTGTTTTGCTAGTGGAATCTAGATGCTACTTGCAAACCTTGTGAGATTTATTATTACTATGACAAGAGGGCTAATCAAATTCTTGATGTTAAAATTCACAATTTCAATAACCATGCTTCATTTCATTTTGTTAAACAATAAAAGGACATTTACAAGGTTAAACATTTGATAATTGATTATGGATTTGAACCTCTAGGTGGAGAAGCACAATGATAGTTTCATTATATGGGGAATTGCATTGTGGTTGAAAACAAAATATAATGAAATGGTAGTGTGTTGAAACATTTTTAAATAACCCACAAAAGGTATTGATGGGTTTTTATGGTGGATTAGAACTCGGTTATTTTTTTTTGCCCCTATTGCTTAGGAGATGCTTTGGTAGAATACTTTGTGTATCATAAACAACATACTCCAATTACTTATGATGACCTTTCCAAACAAGGACAAGCTTATCAACAAAACAAAAAAATCTATTGAGAAGACCACCCAATTGAAAATCATATTTGAGCAAAGTTTTTTACTTACATTTTCATCTTTTGGAAAGATTATTTAAATTGTGCTTAAATGCTTTGGTTACAAGTGTTCCAAAAAATCATATTCTATTCAAATGTAAACATGGATAAACGAGCTATTATTTTCTAACCAATTTTTGTTTTGTGCAAGTCTAGTACATTAAATTAATGTTGAAAATGTGTGTTCTATTAATGACACACCATTTTTAATGTTTAATTTAACATTTGGATAGGTTTCCAAATACAATGAATATAAAATATCTTTTAGCATGTTTGAAATTTGTATCCAATGATTTAAAAATATTGAAAAACTAGATAAACATTGTTTTAAGCATTCGTTCAACACAAAATCAAGACTATTCAAAAAATTTCCAAATGTTTTGATCATGGCTCATATTATCCCATTTGTACCCATTTTTACCAAATTCATTTCAAATGATATAACAAAAAAAATAAAAGCATTATTGCATATACATCACATATATTTAGCACTAATTTAGTTTACTACCCAAAACCATGTCAACTATATAAATAGATTATTATTTTTGTGATGGGCCTATTAAATGGTATTAAGGGAATTTGTTTTATAATTTTTTGAATTGTAGTGAAATACAACTCACAACATGTTCAGTAACCCCATGTATTTAAAGGTTAAAGGGGTGTGAAAGTTTCAAAATTAAACTAGGACAAAAGTGCTAGTGCAAGCTCATTAACATGTTAACCTACACAAAGTAAATAACTAGTTTATTAATACAAATGAAAACTAAGTGATGTTAAGATTTAAATCATGGGGAACTTAAATTCACGTGACCCACATAGCTCAACCTTTGGGAGGAGGCACCGTTCTCCTCCTTAAATTAGCATATGAGGTGATTGATTTTTGGGGGTTACAATGGAATGCTTTAAATTCCAAGACTCCCAAGTTGGAGTATAGAAAATTTCCAAGCACATATTTGTGGGATCATAACTCATGCATACAAGCTTTAATTCAAGCACTTAAAAAAAAGAAAAAAGTTGCAATCTTTTAAAAGATTTTTGTAATGCCATATTGCATGTTTAACTCAAAGGTCATTTAAACCATGTTTTCTATGTTTTAGTGGTTAAGATTCAAATTATTAACTTAACTCCCTACCATTATTTTGGTCATATTACTTGAGTTTTAAATTTTCAAATGGGGAACGTGAAGTCACTTTCAACATCCACATTGCAAGAACTTTCTAATGATATAAAGAATGTTCAATTTGGACAGGTTTTTCCATTTGTAATTTTTTAAAAAAAATTCAAAACACTTTGAAATTCCAACTCCCAAAGTGATTTCAATTTGGGAGTGTTTGGGATCCACCTCCTTCACATTCTTTCTTGTGAGAGCATGTTTATGTCCCAAAACATTCATGGCCTACATATTTTTTCATGTCTTTAGCCTTGATACAAGCTTCAAACTAAAATCACAACATGCGGTGTGTTATGGAATAATAATTGATATATATAGTTGGTGAAAGCTTTTAGTAACTTTACCAATGGTAGGTTAGAGAAAGATGTGATTAGTAAAAAACTTCTAGAAGCATATTTAGTAAAAACTCATAAAATTTTTAGTTAATGAAAATTTCTAAAGAACTAATGAACTTCTTAAAGGTTCCATTGGTATGAATTAAAATCTAAAGGGAAAAATTCCTCGATTTTTGTGATTCTTGTATTTCTAGTCAAGTTCATACTTAACTTGCATTTTGTTTTGTTTAAACAATAGAATCATCTACTACATGTTCATTGTCAAAAAATTCATTTCTCAAATCCATATAAATTTATGCAAATTGTATCTTTAATTTATCCCTTGATAACATCACACCTTCATCAAATGATATGTTTTTTCAATGAACATTTTTTAAAACCTATGTAGGTAGCTTAATTTAGTTACCCTACCTACCTACCTACCTACCTAACCTAACTTAATTATATAATCTAATTACTTAACTAAGAGCATTTCCACCCAAAACTATAAACAACTATTTTATTTTAAAATAAAATATCATTTAATGATCATTGTCCCCACCCACAAATGTCATTTTAAACACTTAAGAACCATTTATGTCTTTACATCTAGACAAGTAATAATCATCGTTTAAATCCATAGTAGAAAAACCTTTTAAAGGGGTTTAAATGACCATTACAAAATGGACATCAATAAAAGAGCACAATAGGATATACATTATCTTGTCGCATATTTAGTGAAAGAAGGTGTTTGCTAGTGTGGGGTGGAGGTGCTCTAACTACTTTAATTAAGTTAACTAGTTAATTAGCTAGGCAACTTACTTAAATACATAATTTATATAGCTTAACCACCTAACTTCTTTAGTTTAATTACACTTATTTTTAAATGACTATTAACCATGTATTTATAATCATAATGATAGTCATAATCATGTGCCTAAAGTTGCATAAATGGCACAAAAACATGATGCATGGGATTACATCATTAAGTTTGAACAATTTGTTATTAAATGTCATAGTCATGGATTCCATGTTTTGGCATAATGTTGGTTGTGCATAACATGATTTGATTCATATTTTTCTTAACAAATTTCAGATTTTAAAGCAATATAATTTACACTCCTTTTATTTTTTAAACGTTCCCCAAAAATAGATGCTCCACAAATCAAAATGGAGATAAGCCCCAAAAAATTGAACTTTTGTTTTTGAAACTAAAATAAAACCCATGGATCCTTTGAAATTAATTACCTTCGTGCAAATTTTGAATAATGTTAAAAAACTTAAGCCTATTTATTGAAAAAAAAGGAAAGAGAAAAAGGAAATGTGTGATCAAACCATAAATTAAACTATAAAGACGAGCATGAAAATGAAGCACTGGCCATAAGTTGGACAATGCAAAGTTGAATCTTTTTTTTTGAAAACCCTAATCATTTTATAATTAAGGACTTTTGAATGGTTAAATTTGACGACATTTTCATAAGTCCAAATGAGTTGCAATTGTTTTTTTTTTTTTTTCAATTTTTTCGTTCCAAAAGCATATACATGGGTCACAAAGTCCATATGAATATTGACCCATGTTTTTGAAAGCTTTACATGGATCATTATTCATATGGACTTTGTGGGTTTTCCTTTTAACACTTCCAAATCAAAAAATGACATCAATTACATTGAACATAAGTTTTCACATAGATTTGGGAAGGTTTGTTAGTGATTGAACATGTATTATTCAAAGATTATAATAATAATATTTTAAAAATACCAACCATGTCCATTTTAATCATTTTACATTATCTTATATGGACTTATAAGGAGTGTAAGTCTATCAATATTGATCCACTTGATCGTGCATTTACCTAGTAGTGTTGGCATAACAACTTGGTGCCTTGTTAATGAACTTTTTTCTAATTATCAAGGATGGCACATGAAATTTGATTTCAAATTCAGATAGAGGAAACTTGTGACAACAATATTCAATTGGATTTCATTCATGATGGGTTAATTTTATTTAACTTTGATGAAGTTGAATTGTCACAATTCAACATCATGAAGTATATAAAGGTAACGAAGAAATGTTCAAGTAAGTGTTGTTTAACACCAAACAATAACACTTTAACTAAAACTTAATCTATTTTACCAAATTAAAACAATTAGTGTATATAAGGACATTAAAAGGAATTAGATTCAAGCTATTAGTTATATTGGGGATTGTTTTATAGCATTTATAAACTTAAGGTGTGGATGTGTATTTTTTTTAAATGGAAGATTATATTGACATGATGAAGGTCAATTAAAATTCATTTTCAAATAGTGTCAAACATCATGATGTATAATTTGGACCTTAATTTCAAGAAAAAATTACATAAGGTGTTTGCAAACTCCATTGTATAATCATTGAAGTTAACCTCTTTGAAAATTTATGAAAAGTTTGCACAATGACAAACTAGTATCTCATGATGGAATTAATGGTGTACATGGCCCCTTTTAGCACCCAAATGAAGTTAAATGATTTATTTGAATGTTAAAACATGTATGCCCAAAAACTTTCGAAGATTTTGACAACACAATAAGAATGAAGGCACATGTTTTCCCCTAAAATGTTAAGTTTTCCACACAATCATCCATACATAACACCACCAATAATTTTGTTTTGTCCAATGGGGGCTTTAAAAACTAAAGATAAAAAAAAACTTCACAAGTTGAAAGATGTCAACAAACTATTAGACAATCGCCAAACCCTAGGGAATTAACTTTTGATCCAATACATTAAATGGGCATGGGATCTTGAAGCTTCATACACCTTTGTACATAATCAAATACCTCAATTTAGCTTAGAAGCATAAACAATTTTCCTAGGAAGAGTTAGGTTAAATTATTTTTGCTAATTAAACATGCCTTTAAATTCAAACTATTGGCAAATGAACATGGATTGAATCTTTGCAAGGTGGGAGATGTTATCAAAGGCAATTGTTCATCATGCTTTCCAATGGGCAAATGTCCCACCTCTTAAAATGATAAATGTTCTTACAATTGAGCTAGCACGCGCACACACACACACACACAAAGATAAATCAATGTATGAATGCCAAGTCCAAACATGTCCCACCTCTTAAAATGATAAATGTTCTTACAATTGAGCTAGCACACACACGCGCGCACACACACACACACACATAAAGATAAATCAATGTATGAATGCCAAGTCCAAACAAGGTTGTGAATGCAAAATTCTTTTAAACTTTTGAATAATGGTTTCCTATTTTGTTTTGACTTTCTATCTTGTTTATGAAGATTAGTGAACTCACCCTACAATATGCAAAGTTGGTAGGTGTTTTATATTGTCATTTCAAAGTGAGTTGGTTTTGTAAGAAAAATTGACATTGGTTTTAAATACAAAATACCCATGGTCCATTATCATAGTCATGTCCATGTTTCAAGATCATATGTATGATGTAACAAAATGTAATTCAAATTTTGCTCATCATATGATAAAAACACACATAAAGTTTTTGTTGTCACAATTATGGCATGATCTTCTATTTGCTTTAATACTTGTACATAAGTTCATTTTTTTTCTTTAATTTGATTAAATATGGTTGGTTCCAAAATAACATTGTGCACCTTTCCTTGATGATTTAAAATTACATGCTCATATTTCTATTCAAGAAATTTGGATGTTTGATTAGAAAACATTTTCTTTGGTGTTTGTTAACAATTCACCAAAATGAATTGTATAAAGAAATGATAGAACAACACAAACAAATAATAGTGTTCTTGAGAGTTTTTAAAAAATATTTTTTAAATTTTATGTTTCATATTTAAATGTTTTCTTTAGCATAAAGAAACTATTTATAACTACTAATTCACATTATTTTTCATCCTCATCAATCACTAATACGTAATTTAAAATACATGAATAATTAACACAACCCATTACACATTCATGTAATGCAATTTTTTTTGAAATTGTAAACTTTAATGCATCTTGTAACAATTTCATGTAAAAATGAACATTGCGTATGTCATTTTAGTTGTTTGGTTAACTCATAATTTAATATATTCTTACACAAGGATTCAATGTCATTACATTACAACACATAACAAATTATAGAAAAGATCATTCCCATTGCTTAAAAAAATGTCAATTGAATTGTTTCCTAGAACATCATGCCGTCATGTTGCCAAGTTTAAACAAGGAAATGTTTGATGATAAAAAGTAAAACAAAATTTGAATACTATAATATTTTTTCATATTTGGCATCTTGCTGTTAAATAATTATTTTAGTTTGAAATTTTTTATTTCATTGCAATTTTTTTAAGGAGAACTTTCAACAAAATTTCACCTAAATTTAAAAACATCCACATGTTATTCATCACCAATGTTTTGTGCAAACATTTTGCTTCACAACACAAGTTTTGATCCCAGATCCTTCCTTGTAGGAGATATGGCACTAACCACTGGTATACCATCAAGCATTGAAAAGTAAGGTTTATTTTTTACATTTTTGCATACACAAAGTCAAAAAGAGAAAAAATTAAAAAAACCTTGCAACAAAACAACACAATTTTCCACAGGGCTATATTGTTAGGCCCATAAAAGGTGTTGGATAGATTTTGTTGGGGGTTGTTTAACAACAAAAGATAATTTTTAAATAAGTTCAAGAATCCTATGAAATTTCGACTTTAATAAACAATAGTTTTTTAAATTTTTAAGAGGACATGACCTTAATATTCTAAGATTTTGACATTAAAGAAAAATATAATTTCTACCAAACCTTAAAAAGGTATTATGGTAATAGTGAAGCAACTTACCCATGTTTATCTACCATTTTATTGTTGCAATCTCATTTCAATGTTGGGTCATTTTGTCCTTTTTCTCCTACAACATGGGTAATGTTGGTGGGAGTGAACCAAAAATGCACCATTCACAAGATGTTAATTACAACTTAGATATGGATGAAACTAATTGAGTTGATGTTAGGTTACACTTTGACAACCTATCCAATAAAGGTCATGTAGGTATATAAATAAATAGGCATTAAGTGTTATTAAATAAATGGATGCATGCATATGGTTAATAAGTAGGTCAAGGCTAGGGGGGTTGTTAGTAGCCAAGTAGTCAATTGAATCAACCATTATGGTTTAATGAGGAATTAAAACCCAATATATGTTTATCATCCACCCACCATCCATTTGTCATGGTACACACTACATTAGTGGCTATTGATGAAAACCTGACAAACATTAATAAAAAAAAAACACCCAACAAAAAAGAAGAAAGAAAGGTATAAGAGGGAAGGACCCAAGTCGAAGTAAAAAGAAAAAACCACCAACGAGGGTAGATTGCAATTGGAACATGAACAAATCAAGTACTCAAACCCTTCCCCCTTCAAGTTGCAAGGAGCATGTCATGTAAAGAGAGGGGAGGAACACTTGAAAGAACATTTAGCTTAAAAGAACTTTCATTTACAATAACATCATGTTTAGGCTGCTTACATTCATTATAATGCCATTGACACCCTCTGAATGTAAAATGAATGTAAAATCGAAAGAGGAGACATTCCAAACCCCTTCACACTCCATGCCATGTTGGCACAACGACGAAAAAAGTTGTTAACTTGTTGATGCAAACATCCAAAAACCTTTAAAACTAAAGGGAGAAACTAGTCCATTGAATATTGCTCATGATAAAAGCTATGCTTAGTTTGAACTGCAATTGGATGACAACCCCACAAGATAGCATTACCTCTTAATCCAAATTTGTTTAAGTGGAATTAACAATGACAATGTCAACCAACATTCGAATGCCATCTCTCAAAACCACAATGTCAATTCATCAACGCACAAACTTAAAATCTATTTGATTTCTAATTGTATTTTAGACATAAGATTCATCTCACTCTTAAAAGACTAAGAACCCTCCCCCTTTAGGTATCCATCTCACTTTGAAGCAACAAGAACATTACTCGATAGGGATCACTCTCACTCTTAAGGAGTAGGTGTGAAGGACCCTCCTTGTAGGGATCCCTCTCACTCTTTAAAGAGCAAGTGTATATGTACCCTCCTCCCTGTAGGATCACTCCCATTTCTTAAGAAGGAGGAGGCTAAGCAAGTACGAATAGCCAGTTTTGGTTCCGATTGGTAAGAAAAAACTTCTCTCTCTCTCTCTCTCTCTCTCTAGTTTCTTTTTTTTTTTTCTCTTTTTTTGTGTGGGAAGAACAACACCTGATGATCCTTTATCCAATTGTAGCTTTTTTTCATCCTCCTCGCTCCACCACTTTTGATTTCGGCCACTGAAATCTGCCTTTGCACACACACATACACACACACACACACACGCCGTGCTCTTCTTCTCCTTCTTTCCTCTTGTCGAGTCCCGGTGAATTTGTTTTGATAATTGTTGAAGTCATGATCGTAGACTGATCTGCGCTTGCTGCATTATCATTCACATCCTTGTGTGACGGCGAACATTGAAACTTCGGGAGAAAATTGGAGCACACAAGTTGCATTATTGCCATGGCTCTTTCACAAAGTCTTGCTAGTCTGGTTCTCATTCCTTGCTCTTCTTCGCCTTCTTCTTCTTCTTCTTCTTCTTCTTCGTCTTTAGCAGTAGCAGCAAGTGGACAGACTTTTAGACTATTCTTACGTTCTGGTTCTTCCTCCTCTTCCTCCTGTTGTTCGCAATTCTGTACCCCGCATTTGTCTCTTTTTTCCAGCTTCTTGACGGAGCAGCATCAGCGGAATGGCTTGAGATCGGTCAAACGGAGAGCAGCAGGAGCAGTCTGGAATAATGTGGTGGTACGAGCTGCTGCTGCTGCGGTACATGGACAGGGAGAGAGCAAGAAGAAGGTCCTGATTGTGAACACCAACAGTGGAGGTCACGCCATCATCGGCTTCTGGTTTGCCAAGGACCTTCGAGCTGCTGGCCATGCCGTCACCATCCTCACTGTTGGCGACGAGTCTTCGGATAAGATGAAGAAGCCTCCGTTTTCTCGATTCTCGGTGAGTGCGCCAAGGCCTCTCTGGTCCACGATTCTCAATTTTATGTGATCTGAAGAGGAAACCGAAGTTTTGCATCTTCAATATGCCAATTATCTTCCCACGGTCCTCTCCTCTTGAAGGTTTCTGCAAGAAAAATTCTTCTTCACCGCCTGATGCAAAGGATGGCAGGAACTACGGGACTTAGGAGTGGAGACAGTGTGGGGAGAGCCTGCGGATATTGGAGTTCTCGGACTCTCGTCCTTCGATGTAGTTCTTGACAACAATGGCAAGACGTTGGAGGTTGTCAAGTATGTTGTTCTCTCTCTTTCTCCATCTCATCCTCTCCACAATTGAAATTTTGCAAACTTCTGGCAAGAGGAGGTGCAAGAATACCACTCCTCCCTCCCTTTGTCTGTTGCACACAAATCTGGAAAATCTGGTCACAAAAGTGCTGCAAGATAGTGTATGAGAAAACAAGCTTTTTGTGTCCATTATTGTTCTGAGGCTTTGGTAGTAGACAAGGATGCCTATCTGCCAATGTTTCGTGTTCAGTCTTGTCCTCACTCCCTCCTTCTTGCACAAGACAAGAGTTAACTTCTGGTCCTGGTGGGATAGACCTGTTGCAGATTGGGCAAAGGCAAGTGGAGCCAAGCAGTTTTTGTTCATCAGCAGTGCAGGAATCTACAAGAGCACAGATGAGCCACCTCATGTGGAGGGGGTTAGGCCTCTCAAACCCTATCTTCACTCTTTCTTTCCACATTGTGTTTCGATGGGATGCTTTGATGATGTTTCAAATGGGAGGAGCAATGGAAGAGAAACAGTTTGTCAGACTATATAATAAGAAAGTTGTGTTGAACCAGGATGAGGTCAAGGGAGATGCAGGCCATAAGATAGTGGAGGATTATTTAGCAGGCTTGGGCTTTGAGAGCTGGGCTTCCTTCCGCCCTCAGTATATGACGGGCTCTGGCAACAACAAAGACTGCGAAGAATGGTTCTTTGACCGTATGTAACCCATCCACTTTGTTAAACATGGGTCACATTCTTTTTCCCTTCTCAGTATCTTGTATTGTAGCTTTGTTCAAGTTAGGGTATACTTGAGGTAGGTAGTTCATTTGTCTGAGCTCAGAAATGCAATGTTTTTCAATGAGTTATTCTTTGAACTAGCCTCTGATCAATTGTCACTTTTGAAATATAGGAATTGTGAGGGGAAGACCTGTTCCAATTCCAGGATCAGGGCTCCAGGTGACGAATATTTCTCATGTCTCTGACCTGTCAAGCATGCTCACACTTGCTGTTGAGAAGCCGGCTGCTGCTAATGGCTCCATATTTAATGCTGTCAGTGACCGTGCTGTCACATTTGATGGGCTCGTTCGCCTGTGTGCCAAAGCTGCTGGCAAGGAAGCAGAGATTGTGCATTATGATCCTAAAGCTGCTGGTGTCGATGCCAAGAAGTCCTTCCCCTTTCGCAACATGGTACTGTTGACAGTTTCCAGTCTTCCTTTCCTGCCTCTTCCTCCCTCCTCCTGCTAGGAAATTTCAGCTCGGCAAGTTGCTTGAGCATTGTGCATCTTTCTCTGTTATAGAACTGAAAGTTGTTTCTGACTTCCTGCATATTTGTACAATTTCTGTGCTGGTGCAGCACTTCTATGCAGAGCCGAGAGCAGCCAGCACAAAGCTGGGATGGGAGAGCAAAACGAATTTGCAAGAGGATTTGAAGGCTCGGTATGAGGAGTACATAGCCATTGGAAGAGACAAAAAGGACATCAAATTTGAATTAGATGACAAGATCCTGGAAAGTTTGCTCACCCCTGTCTCTGTGTAAATTACCAACTTGCTAATTCAATGACCTGGGGTACTGGGTGTCACATTTTGTCACATTTTGAAGTGATGCATGAGCCTTTCAGAAACATTGCTCATAGTTCTAATACAAATTTCAACTTGTGCGACTTAAGGCATGGCTACACTTGGTGTTAACTTCAATGTTAGGCTAGTGTTAAGGATGTTAAAATTAAGCACTAGTCCTTAAAATTCATATTTTAATTTTAAAGGTAATATTTGCAATGAATTCAATGACAATTGACATTGTGTCATTGGTATTTTTCTTTTGATCATGTTGATACTTTGTGAACTAATTGTTGTAAGAGGAGGAAAGAAGGAAAAAGGTTCAAGTGAGGAATTTACTCCTGGAGTTTGAGGTACCATTCATTTTTCATATAATGTTAATTAATTTTTTTCTTTTTGCCTATCAAGAAATTAAGGCGCATAAAATTTGGTGGAAAGAACTTGGGCAATCTACACATTAGGATTTGATAAAAAAAAGTTGTTTAGCACACTAATTTTGAAATGAAAGATAGAAGGTATTTTTTTTGTGTATTGTATGATTTATGTATTTTGTAAAAAAAAAATTTGGAACTTTTTGCACATTACAATTTTTTAGATTTTATTACAATTGTTTGGTATTCAAACCACATGTGCATAATGATGACTTCTAACAATTTGCAAAATTTTAACATAACCAAATTAGAAAAATAATTATACAACTTTGAAATGAAATGGAAAAAAATCCAAAAAACCCATTCAATAACATGAAACACAAAAAAAAGATAGACAAGGTTATCAGTAGGGGATGGATGGAGACACAAGGGGTGTGACATTCTCGCTGCTATTGAAGTTCAATACATACATGTTCAAATCCATAGCCCATTTAATGCAGCCTTGTGATTGTCAAGAATGTCTCGAAATAAAAGCTCTTTGAGTCTCAAGGTCATAACATACAATTGCAACTACAACTACATGAGATGCACTCTTTGTTTTGAAGAGGTAGATGACAAGTGCACCAAAGCAAAATCTACAACAATTTTTTCTTCATTGTCAGAATTTTTGTTATTTCCCTAAAAACTCCATTATTTCATGTAAGGATCCCCTCACAACAACATTTCTCCTTTCCTGATTCTCTTGCTCCAACAAAAATTGAATATTCCCTCGAGAAGGTCTTTTGCTCTAGTTGATTTTCATAAACGTTAGATACATATTTGTCATTGATTACATTTCAAAACCAAAATGGCACCACTAATTGTTTTCTGAATCTGTAAGATGGAAAACGAACTACAACTAATAGAGTTTCTTTTGTAAAGTCACATGAACTCAGGGTTCCTAGTTTGAGATTAGGCGAAAGACATAACATAGTGAAAAAACTATGATGTGCCTTTTACATTGCAAAAAAAAGCAAGATGGAACACAAAGTTGCACCTTAACTCAGGATGAACCTTGTTTCCTCCTACATCTCGGATTTTCACACACGCGATGGGGTCGAAAAAAAAACCATAGTCCATCAAGGATAGTTGGCATTTACTGCGAATTGAGATCCTCACCAATGCAACAACCTAATGAATTTTCAATAGATGCATGGCATGAGTGAAAGACAAAGGCAGAGACCTGCCCTACTTTAGTAGGTCATGGCTTGACCCAGGCATGTCCAGCCATCCTACATTTTACCTTCCATCCTGGGTTTTTCTTTTTTTTAATTCAGAAGATAACATTACACAAGAAACATGATAAAAAACAAGGTGACTCTGTCTTTACTTTATGGAAAATTCTAATGATTTTTCTTGAAAGACTCATGTGTTAGATGGTAGAAAAGGCATGTTCGAATGTGCAAGGTCTAAAGCGGCAATTCACATTTTCACAGGAACATGTGGCTGATTACATAGTGGTGACACAAAAATATGCAAAACTAAAGGGTCACTTTAAACATCAATGCATCAGCCTTTTTTTATTTTATTATAATGATTTAATATTTATACCACATGTACGTAACAATGGCTATTAACCCATGTCATTTTCAAAATCTTAAAAAAATTCAAAAAATAATAATCATATAACTTTGGCAAAAGATTAAAAAATCTGAAAAAATTATATAAATGTTAATTTGGACATAAACGCATTTTTTTTCCTGATTTTAATTTAAATGGTATAGTATTCAAACCTGATGCATGTAAAGATGACTTTAACCCATGCAATTTACAAAATTGCAATAAAAAATAAATATACAACTTAGAAGTGAAATGAAAAAAATCCAGAAAAATTCCTAAAATCTACTTTGGACATTGGTGTATCAAATTTATTGATTTTATTAGAATGACATGTTATAAAAACTATACATTTACAAATATCTGAGTCATTTTATAAACATGTAAAATATCATCAAACATTTTAACAATTGCCAATTGAGTTAGTTGAGTTTATGCACTAGAATTTAGTTCAAGTTTTAAGCTTTCAAATTCAAATCTCATTTGTTTTAATAACAAAATTATCATTGGATTCTACAAGCAAAACCATCATTTTTTTTTCAAATTCAAATTTGATTTTTCAACATTAATTAAACATTAACAAATTTCTCCATAACTTTCCCAAGTAATTGGCATTTTTGGTCAATGCAAGGTGCCATGTTATTGAACACTTTGAACAATTTGTAAGAATTATTATTTGAAGTAAGAATAAATGTATGTGTACCTTCTTATGATGTAATAATTGTTTTGTGAAATGGCAAATTTTAAATCCCATTTTCATTTGAAGGGGTAAATAGGCATGTCAAAAATAATTTAAATAATTAAAAAAAAAGGTTCCAAAAACATCCATGGTGAATATGTTTAAAAGTTTCTAAAATATGTGAAACTAATACAAGCTTTTGAGATTTTTTAAAAAAAAAATCGATAATAGCTTTTAGAAAATGAAATTTGTTCTTTAAAAATATTCAACAAAAGTGTCTAAAAAGCATGGTCAACAAATTTTTCTAGAAGAAATGATTAATGCAAGTATTTAAAAATGTTATTTAGTATAAACTTATCAAAAAATATTATAAAAGACTTACAAACAACAAGTTTTTGAAAGGTTGATGATTTTTTAGAAGGCTCCATTGGATACTATAAAAAAAAGGGCCAAAAAACATCACCCTTCAATCTCACCAACACAACTTATAACCTTTATATTTTTAGTTCATTTCATGTATACTTAATTAATATGAATCACATTATGTACAATATGCACATAGGTGTTTAATACTAAAGGCATGCCAAACATCCAAGTGAAATTTTTTTAGCTTCTCAAAACACATTAATTCTTGCATCTTGGCCCCTTGCTTAAAAGATGATATGCAACTACAATTGATGATCATTCTAAAAAAGATCCAAACCGTGGGGGTAAGGATAAGCAATTGTATTGTCTTCATTGTGTTGTTAAGAAAATCACCACATGTGGATTTTAAGAACATAGACCCATTTGTTCCAAAGAATAATCCAATTATGTGTTTTTTGTAATTTTTGGTCAGAGGTCAATTAATTAATTCTATTTATTTTTGTGTTGCAAATTTGAAAACACGTCCATGTATATTGCACTAATATTTATCTACTGGGAACTGATTACTACAAACATTTCCATCCTCTTGCAAGTCATGTAATGTCATCTACCAAATCTGGCCAACATGGTTGCAACTTCCTACATAATGTTATACATGCAACATATACATAACATGGAATTCATCTATTACTCATTCTCATTACATTTCATTGTTCTATCACTTTACCATGTGCTGTTACACAAGTTACCACTTCATTCATTCATGTGTTAATGTTCAAACAAACTACCCAGCTTCCCAAAGCAAACCTAAAATTTGTTGACACCCCCAACCACCATCTACATGTCACAGAAATCTACATATTCAACCTTTTAACAGGTTTAATCAAGGACATTTTGGTGGCCCTCAGTCAAATCCATGGGCCCATTTTTCTGTAATGTTGCTTCAGTCACACCTGTTCAAGACTGAAGACATCTGAAATTGACCCGTTGCAGAAGATTTTACCAAAACATTGCACTCGGAGTAGGGAATCCCAAATACAGTCTCAGATGTCCAACTCCAAGGACGTGTTCAGTTCTGTGCTTCTCCGTACAAAGAAGTCCAATCCAAACCTTACTCCTAAACACTACAAAATTCCCCTACTAAATTTGGTGAACACACTCCATTGTTGCATTTTGAGAAAAAAGTCACCTTAAATCTCTTCTGTGTTTAGAACAACTGGGATGTCTTGAGTCTTGACCAAGCCTGCTCAAGTGTTTCAAATATGACTCAGACCAAGTAATAGAAATTCAGGTAATAAGCAATGACTGGTCTAGTTGAAACTTCTGTCTGAAGTAAAACAGATGTTGAACTCTATGTCCATCAGCAGTGCATTGCATTCAAGACTAACTACAATCATCTCAATTCCTACCCATTTCTTCTCCAACTATTGCAACCTAGGTAGTACCCTCAAGACAAGGATCCCCAAAGTCTTATGAGAAAAAAACCTAATACACTCCAAAAAATGCCATTGTACCTACGAAGTGTCAAAATGGAAGCAACAATTAGACTACAACCAATTCTGTGCAAGGAGTGGTGGATTGTTTGGTGAAGTGGAACTCAATTTGAAGGCGCTGGTGCAGAGGTACCTTGCCAAGCAGTCCCTTCTTGATATCACTCTGAAGCTCTCGAAGAGGAACTGCAGCAAAAAACTCCTTAACAAACTGACAGCAGGCACTTTTCCCTATATAAACTAGGTCAGTTCGCTGTGCAAGTTCCATAGAAGATCCATCAACGGGCATTGGTTCACATTCTGAAGTATTTTCCTCACCTTCTGCATGGACCTTGACAGAAGCAAGAGAATCAAGGGGCAAAGCTTCCAACTTCTCAGTCTGAGGCAAGCTATCCATAACTGGAGATCTGCGCAATGAGGTCTCTGCATCAAACTGCAAGATGTAGGCTTGCTTACCCCCTTCAGAAAGTCTTTCTCCCAATGTGTCAATAATGTAACAGCTTTCATCCTCAACTTTCAGGACAAAGAAGTGGTCATTCCAGCTCACGATATAAATGGCAGGACCAGCTCGCTCCACCTCCTCCCAGATACTATCAAAAGACATGGCATCTTGCAGGAAATCACAGGAATCACTCACACCTTCAGGCTGGAAAAACCCAATGAAGGACTTTTCAGACACCACACTTAAAGGGCGCACCACTGCCTCAATGACAGTATCCAAATCAAAGTGCCGGTCTGGAAATTGACCTTTGTAAGCTTCAACATTGCACATGTTCCTCCATTCAGCAGAACCCTCACGAATTAGCATATCAAATTCTGCCTTACTTGGCATCAACATAGGATGCTTATGAAGCCAGTCTGCAATTACTGCCACCAGTACAGTACATGCACTTTCACCTGCTGCACTTTCACTACGCTGGTCTAAGGAGGCAAAAAAGACTTGAGCTGACAGCTTGGTCTGTCCATCCCGACTCACAAACTCCTTCTGCTCCCATGATCCTACTGTAAAGAGCTCCTCTCCAAAGTCCAGTGCTCCAGCAGCAACTGCAAGAGAAGTGTCTTCAATTTTGTGGCGCTGCAGAACAGAGAAAAATCATCATGTCACAGTTTTCCATGCACCTGAACGAATTCCCTGAGGATCATTCATCATGTAGAGGTTTCAGCTTATAAATCTGATACTTCTGGATCTTTCCTTACTCCACTTAGACATGCCCATTAAACAAGCCAGTCACCCTAATCCTGCGAACTGACATTTGACAATTAGTAAGCAACAATAACTGTGTTCTAATTCCCAATGTGAAAAAGAGAAAATTATAACAGGTTAGGGCTGAGTCCAGTCTTCAGGTACATGGCCTTAATGATGCACAGTTAGGAAGCAAGTTTCTATGCCTGTGCCATCCCGCCCAGGAAATGAATGGAAAAGGGGAGGCACATCACCCAGGATATACTGTAGAACGTATTTTGGTAATCTCAATCACAACCCTAGGCACTGGATAAGTTCCCAAGGATGAAAGCATTCAGCAAGAAGTCACAGTTATGTGAAACTGAGAAAACCTGTCTTCTAGTAGCACAAGGCAGACAGAAGAGTGGCCAAGTCAAATAAAAAGTGAAGAATAATTGAAAAGCGACAAACACACCGTAAGCTCTGGTTGGTATGATGGAGAAGACTGACGACGAACCCAATCTATTTCATCACCACCTTCCTCTCCATATGCTTTGTTCAACAAAGGCTCTCCACGGGATCGGGTAGACCTGAAGTTGAGCTTTCTCTTCCTCCAGGACAACTTGCTTAGCAAAGATCCCTGTGATACCAGCTCTCCAGATTCAGATGGTGACACCTCGTCTGAAGAGTTAGCAACTTTTCTGGGGCTCGTCACAGTGGATGGGCTGCATATTGCCAAATTCCTGTCTGTCTTATTCTTGCCATCCTCAGCATCTCTATGGTGGGAAAGAGCTCCTTCCACAACAAGATTCACCCCTACCAATGTTCCATAGCATAAGGAACTCTCACAGTCTCCATCTTCAACTTCATCTTCATAATCCTCCACATCAAAGTCATCAGCAAAATCTGAATCAAACAGATCCAACGCATCCTGCAAGCTCTCATCACTTCTGGGAGAAAACTTCCCATCATCTGTGACATAACCATCAGCAAGTTGTGGACTCCTCCTTCCTCTCCAACCCAGCACCTGTTCTCTTGAGAGCTCTTTAGAGGTTTTCTCTTTCTTAACTATCACAGGGGAAATTTTCTCTTCACGATCCCCACTCTCCCATGTCCATGGGTCTCCAACACATGCCATCGCCGGTATAAGCCTGTGCACACTCTCCAACCCTGCCAGATGCATTGTGCGGAGCTCCACAAAACTCAATGTGACCTGAGCAGCACAAATAAAATGTCAGAAGTGTTCCACAAAATCAACAGCTAAAGAGTTGGGCAATATCCAGGGTCACTTCTTTCCACAACTACTTATAATTCCAGAAATTGAACATGGACTGGGCTTTCAATACAAGAATGAAGATAACCAGGTGTCTAAAGAACAAGAAAAACAAGTGAAAAGCAGAGAAGAAAACTCACACAAAGAGTAGCTTCCACCTCAGAGCCTCCCATGTTGTACCTTACAGGTAGACTCACAAAATGTTTTTCACTGCCTCCAACAGAAGCCAGAGATCCAACATCCAGGACTGCTGTGCCTGCAACTGACAGCTTGGACTTCACACCATCTGGCAAAGCCTACAACCATGAACATGGCCAAGGGATTAGAGCAGTGAACACAGCCATCACAACACAACTCAAATAAGGAGATAAGCTCATCAAAACATTCCCATTAGTGATCAGAAACTTGGGAGGCAATACAACTCTTGGAGTGTGAAGATGCCACATGGATGGTCAAATGCAAAACTGCATGTCCAAAATACTCCAAAGCAACAGTGTCCTGGGTATCAACATGTTAAATATCAAGAACACCCAAATTGCAATTTAAGTTGCTTGAATAAAAAAAGTGAGATGGTGGCATGATACTAAGGCTAAACAACAAGAGGAGAGAGAAAAGCCACAAAACAAAAAAGATCTGAATACAGCAAAAATGCATTGTGCACATGACAAAAAGTCTCTTGCACATTCATAAATCATTAGCAGACATATTTGTGAGATTGCAGAGAAAACTCTAAAATAATACTTTGAAGGTAACTGGTCTGCAGTCATAACCTTGTGAGTGTCACTCATGAAGTATGCTGTTTTTTCTACATGACATTGGTGCATGATGACAGTAAGGAGAGAGCTAAGCTAGACAATCGAACTTTTCTTTTAACCCCTGCCAAACTAAGGCTGTGAGTTAGGGAAATTTCCTCATAGGACTCGGGTTTTTCAAGAATTCCCAAACATTTGAATTACAGTTTCCAGTGATCCACCTCTGGGCTTAACAGCCATGCTCTGATTGGATAGATGTCAACAGACTCTTGTTCCCTGCAACTTCTTCAGCTACAATAGCTTTCCTGCTTTTTAAAAAGCAAAGCAAGGAACCATAGGAAGCACACAGAAACTGGACATGACATGTGGACAAGAGCCCTTGACTGTCATGGGATAGAACATGGACCTCTGACTGACTATGACTGTAGTGCTGAATCCATAAAATCATGCTCTCTGATGCAAACCCAGTTGATCAAGAATAATTGTACAGGCTCTTTGAAATGACAGAGGGATGGAAAAAGAACACCTCGTAGATGACAGACATGACTACAGATTTGAGTTACCTTGCAAAGGACAAGATAGACATGCCATGGCTGGAATGTGCCAGTTTTGCCAGTTGTAAAGACACATATGTTTTCAAACTCCTCCTCCCAAGTAACTCCACCATTCAAACCTACAGATGCTGCACTTGTCTTCCCCCTTTTTATGCTTCGAAAACGGGATCCAAGTGCTCCCTTTGGTCCCTTCCATTTCACATCAACATGCAGCTTTGTCCCATCAAGCTCACCACCCTGTGGCATGGCCAACCCATCAAGCCTATTCAAGGCAAGATTGACTTGAAACTTCTTTGAAAACAATGGCCGAAGTGGCCACTTCATCACCATGGTTGGTCTGAGTCTTTCTGTGGCCACTTGCAACCTCCTCCAGTGAGTATTCCCCAACTGAAAGAGCAGGTGAGGTGCTGAATCACTTCTTTAACTGACATATGCCACGCAGCAGACTATGGCCCCTCCCATTTTAACAGAAACAGAAACAGTAGAAGATTGCGTGTTCCCAAATCACAAGTGCCACTCATAGCCTTGGGGAGGTCAGATTTTGGTGTCCCCTTTGAGACTTCCAACTGCAATTGACTGGATCAAGTTGCTTGGTTGCAGAAACAGTACTTGCTACATGCTCTAGGTCAAGGCTGAACAGCCACTCATAGCCTGCTGGAATTGTCGAAAGTCACCCTACAAAATCCCCTGCAAGCAATCTCTACTACAGCATGTCTTTACTACAGGACTCTCCAATATAAGATCACATGGCTTTCTCTCAACTACTGTAGGAACATGTCAGGATATATGTCTAAGATGCTTGGAGTTGGTTCCACATCCCTTGAACATCCCTGAGCACTCAAAGCCAGAAGTGTCACTACTCTATATTGGTGCTTTTCTGGGCCAATACTTTAGACAAGTGATAAAGAATGCAAGATGGTTGCAACCTTGAGAATCTTCATCAGCAGCTACCAATCAAATGCCAATTATAGCACTCAGGAATAAAATACCCTACTTGCCTCTCCTGTTTGCATCAAAGACACTTCAAGTGACGCTTGAAACAAGTCACAGATTCCTCCAGTTACTTAGCCTGTTGCTTCCTTTATGGCAATTCTCAGTGTTGACAAGAAGTGTGCATGTACTGTTTGTACAGGAGTCTTAACTACGGATAGAAAGAAAAATTCAGTTCACACAATGGCTATGGAAGAAGACATTAGAAGGGGCCAAAGCTAAGGGATCAAACACTCTGCCAACATAAGTCAACTCCAAAATCCATGGCCTGAACTAAGACAATCCCCATGCACCTTTAGAGTTTCGATCTCTGGAATGCCGCCATGACCGAGCAATCGTAAAGAAGGCAAAAGCCTTGCAATATGTCATTCTTCACAAAGCTCCTCCAATGTCAGATTTGTAACACACTTCCTTTCCAAGGACTGAACCTATCACAGTGCTTGAAACCAACCATTTGATGCAAGATTCAAGGAGCCACCTAATTTGGTAGAGGATAGTATCTAGAACAGCGGAAACTGTGAACAAGGAACTTCTAAAGAAGAAAAACAAGAAGAAGAAGAAGATGGCATAACCTGAACGGGTTTTTGTGGAATCGAAGTTTCAGAGAGTAGAGGCAGTTCTGAAGGGGAAGCCATATCCCCTCTGTCAATCAGATTTCTATGTAGGACGGAAAGAAGCAGCAGCATTCAAACCGAAATATACACAATGAACACACAAACCAGACTTTGAACACACAAACCGGATTTCGAACGCTCAAAAACAGACACACACACATGCTAAACACAGGCGAGCTGCGTTCGTATCCACAAAACAAAATCCATCTCGCAAACTGGGCCCACTTTGAAAAAAAAATTGGCTACTCCCGCGTTCAAAGGGTGGTCACAACAACGCCGGACCCACCAAGCTTAAGGTAGGTACTCTACTTGCCGCGTCCCAGAACCCTAAACCCTAGACATTTCCATGAGCTTTCCCCCCTTCTTCGTCTTCTTCATTCCCAAAAGCTGCTTTTGTCTCACCAACCGAGAAATGGAGTCTTGCTGTCTTTGGACTCGACATAGCTAGCGGCCACCCACACCCGGTGTACGTAAACACAACCCGTTTCTTTCTCGCCTCCCAAGCTTTGACAAACAATGCTCTTGATGCTACAGAAAGAAAAAACAGAAACAAGCATCCCCTTTGGAACAAGATTTAGCATTCACATGTCACAGACAGATGAACATCAAAGAAGAAAAGCCATCATCATCAACACCACCATCGACACCACCACCAACAACAACAACAACAACAACATTTAGCAACAAACCCTCTCTTTCTGGCTCCTTCTCTCTTCTTGTTGTTATTATGCTTATTTTGTCTTCTTTCTCATCAGGTTCCTATTTTCACGGCGTTTAGCGTTGTTCCTAGGTCGACGACTAAACAGCGCTGATGAGCAAAAAGAAATAACATATCCAAATAAAAATAAAAATCCTTTAATAACATATATCAAAAAAAATTAAAATCAAAGATTTTCCAGGCTGAGTAGGTAATAAATAATAGGTAGAAAGATATCAAACAAAATCTTAATCAGATATCGATAATAATAAGTTTCTCTTTTTAATATCTTTTTTTATTAGGTACCCACTGAAGCCTTCTTATTATTACATCTAAGGTTCTTATCAATGAAATAATGATATTTTATATTGATGAAATATATATATATATCGATATTTTATTCTATTTTAGGTACTTTCGTGATGAATAAATAAATATAGGAATCGCATAAAAAGATTTACTCAGCCTTGTTATTATTAGAACTAAGGTTCTTATCAATAAAATACTGATATTTTATATTTATTAAAAAATATATATATACACCAATATTTTATTCTATTCTAAGTACTTTCATCATGAATAAATAAATATAGAAATCGCATTAAAAGATCTTATAAAATACTTTCTGTGTTGAAATTTTCCCTTCCTGTGGTGTCCCCCATTATCTCCTGTTTTCAGGAGATTCCAATCTTTTCCCTTGTGTCTTTTTGGGGCAACTATTTCCATAATAGGTGAACAATAAATTACTCGTTATAAAATCTTCACATGTAGTTTGTCGTTTCTTTGGGAGAAACAAAAGGGGGGGGGGGGGGGAGGGTTGGGGAAGAATCCTGTGGAGGATTTTTTTTTTGGTGTAAATTTCTTGTAGTGTAAATTCAACTAATTTTGCTAAAGTTTTGGGCAATTTTTCGCCAAATTCTCGATATCAGAACAATTAAAGGAATAAATAAATAAATAATCAGAAGGAGACACTTGATTGGCCCATCAACAATATTTTTGGAACATGGGCCACTCCTGAGTGCCCATTGTAGAAGCCTACATATGCTTTTGCTCCACCCCCCACTCCCCAACCCTTACTTTCTACGTACATGGAAGTTGAACCATGGCCAAAGAATATCGATTAAAAAATGATCTGCTATTGCGAACGTTTAGGGAACATATTGAGAATTTGGGGAAAATTTTGGGAACCTGATGAGAACACCTTGGGAACCCAAAAACAAAAAAAAAACAAAAAATGCACTCCTTCCCCACCGCCCCCCCCCCCCCCAAAACCCAAAAGAAGAAAACTAAGCCGCCCTCTGAGCCTTCTCATTGGCTGCATGAAATTTTTGTTTCCAAATCGGTTTGTCACTATTTTCAACCTGGACTTATAAACCCCACCCCCCCCCCCTGCCCCCCCGATTATAAACTTGTTTAATTCTTAATAAAATTAAATTTCCATTAATAAAGCTCGCCATTAATTCAGTTTCAACCACAATTCAGTTGACAGCAATCAAAGTGTTGGGTGGGTGGTCAGTGGTCACTTGCACCGCTCTGTTCAGCTTTTCTACAACCACTCTTGTTTAATTGGCGAAAGTTCGCCATTAAGCGAAATTAAAAATTGAAAATGAGTGAGTTTACAGGCTTTCAATCGCCAGAAGTGAGGGAAAAAATAATGTAAAATATTCAGATTTTTATAATTTGTTTTCAGAGTGGTAGCCAAAATATAGAAATATGGTTTAAATCTTTTTATTTCTTGTTTTTAATTTATTAAAAATATTTCGGCTATATCTTCCTAGGGACGATCACCACTTTTTCTCCACCTTCCGATGGATGATAGCCACTTTGGTTACAAACAAAAAATTCCTAAAAAGAAAAAAAAAAACCCACTGATTACAACACTCTTGTGGGCAAGACTCATCACAATTCATTTCTCTGCAAAATTTCTGACTCCTGACAAACTTTGTACATATATAATTCTTTCCATTCACTAACATAACCCTCTCACAAAGAGAAAAAACTAATAAAAATTGCTAGTAAATACATTAACTGTTTTTTTTATCACACAACCAGGGCTTTTCTTTCGATTTTTTTAATATAAATTTTTTTTAATTCCCCAAAAATTTAGGCAAAGTAGTCAAATTCACACTAGACAAAATAAAATTAAAATCCCATTTTTTGGTTGAAAAAACCACTCGATTTTTCCCAAAAAACACTGCACACCACAATTGTTGACTTTAGTTGTTGTTTAGGTGGAATTGGTAAAGACTTAGTAGTAAAGTATCATTATCTTTTTTTAATATCACATGACAGTTGTTGACTTCATTTTTTGGCCTTGCCTACCAAAAGCAATGATATTGTGTTTAGATTCATTATAGAGTATAGAAGCCGAAGGGATTTTGGCCCCCTTAGGTAATAAATAGGTCTATTTTTTTTATATGAGGATTTTGGAAAGATGATATTTTTTGGCTTGTGTTGAAACTTGAGATTAGTTATAGAGTTATGATATATTGAAGGATTTTGGTTTCTTTTTAGAGGATTTTGTTGAAAGATTAATAATATATTTTTTGCATGGTGAAATATTTGAGTTTCCATAATTCTTCTTTTGTCTTAAGATACTTGTAATTGTAAAGGGCAAGGCCACAGTATGACACACCCCTTGTTGTTTAGGTGGAAATGGCAAAAAATTAGTCACAAAGAGACAATGTTTTATTGTTTCAAATGGTGACAATAGGTGACCTCATATAGTTGTGGTTGAAGGTGGAAAAAGAGAAAGGGACTTTGTGTGGTGAGTCCTGGGAGCTCGATGTAAGGCTGCCCTGGTTATTATTAGCACTTATATGAACCAATGTAAATGCCCACAATTATTGATTTCTTTGTCCTTTATACTATAATAAAAAAAACTGAAATTAGTGGTAGGTATAATATGTAAGGCCCAAGCTCAAGGCTGTTACCAGAATAAGGGTACGAACTGAGGCAGCAGCAGCCAAGGTGGTGCTGGCGTTCTACGTATGTCAACCATCTGAGGAGAGAGGGCATTACTGAGCATAAAGCAAAGCAACTACCTCCCCCCTGCTCAATTTGTACTGGCAAACATTTTAGAACAAAATGTTCCTCCTTAGAAGCATAAGATCCCTCCAATGTAACCCAAGGGGATGTTACAATTTGAAGGCGCTCTCCAAATACTAGGTGAAATTTCTGGTAACCAATTATGAGAAATTGGTCTCATAGGTAGGTAGATAGGTAGGGAAATAGATAACTATTAGTTAAGTAAATAGTTTACGTATAGGTAAGGGCAGTTTTTACTACCTACCTAACAATCTGCTGGTGGGTTGTTAGTGGGTAGGTAGTAAAAGAAGCAACTGAGCTAACCACCATGGTTAGCTAGGGAACTTGAACCGAACAGAAAATTGTCCCCTGATCACTTACCATCCATCCTTCCTTCATGGTGTGCTAGTGGGTGCTGGTTCACTGTGGCTCCCTTTTCCTTTTTCTTATTCCTTTGTACATTTTCCAAGTCTAGGGTGTGTTTATAAATAAAGTTTTGGAGGGTTGCATCAAAATGGAAGTCGGTACTTGTGAAGCTTTACCGAAAGACTGCATCATTCTTAGACAGGGGGGATCTCTGGTCCATGTTGGGCTGTATTATGGGCTGCTCTAGATGATGGGGAAACTTTTCCATGTTCAGAGTATGGAAAAGAGAAAAGCAGAGACACACACACAAACACACATAGTGAATCAAGAAAAGTTCCACCAGAAATAAGGTCCCAAGTACTTGGAACTTTTTTTGTTTTTTTTTTTTTTTGGGTAATTTGATTGATTAGTGGGAACTCAATAGCTAGGTAGGGTGTTCTGGGAAAAGCTATTAGTCCAGACCAAATATAGTGGCAGCCAATTTTAAATATAGAATTTCCATGCAACCAATGAGAAGTAACTCATATGGTAATGTTTAGTGTGATTCATATAATTACTTACGGAGACCCTCCCCAAAAAAAAGTTGTGATGGGTGTCTTTGATTGGCCCATGACAAAAAAATGTGATCAAGCTTTGCACACTCCCAAAATATATATTATAACTTCCATAAAACATCTATAACATCCCATTGTTGCCAAACCCAATAAGTATTGAAACAATTGGAAGTACAACACACAATAAAAACCAATCTTGGCAACTTCTCATTCAAAGGATCCACTATCATGACTTTTGCAAAACTTGCAATTTTGTTATTTGTCAAAGCTTTAAGGACATTGTTATAACCAACCTCTCTAATTCTAATAATAGGATTGAAATTAGTCACACAATAATTATTTTCTTTCGCACCACAAAATCCAATTAGATTACCACCTCTAGAATCCCATGAAACTTTGGATTTGACCTTAGTTTCATCTTCAACCAATATAATAGGGAGAGGGACAATGAGCTTGTTATGCCTCTTTATAAATTTTTGCTACACATTTGAAAATAACATGTTCACCAAGTACAAATTGCACACCTTTTTTGTTAGCTTTTTTTATTGCTTAATATCTTGGTCTAACAAAGTTCAGTTGAAAGAAATCACACACACACCCACCATACATCTTCATAGTTTGGGCAAAGCCTTTGTTATTCATACTCCACTTGTAACCTTCTTTTTTTCAATTTAGATTTCTTGCAACATTAGAAAGTCCCACAAGGTAGGTTCCCCACCAAAAGCATTTGTGTAATGAGCAGATAACATATTATTGCAAAATAAAACACATATTTCCTTTTCAAACATTCAAGTGAACTAGCCTTCAATGATGGCCTAGACATCTTCAATTAGGTGATTATGCCCTTTTGATACCAATGCACAAACCTGGTAGTTCAATATTTTTAATAAATGGCACAACTATGGGTAGATAGTTCATGAATAGACAAGTACCTTAGCCTCCTACCAAACCATGTTCCCCCAGCACCTTTCTTTACAATGGTTGCATCCTTTCGAACTACCTTTTTTCTAAAATCAAGTTCTTGCAAAATTCAAGAGTAAGCATCACAAGTGAGGTTAGTGAATGGTTCAACAAAATTAAATATCCATTGACAATCTCTATGTCTAAAAAAACCATCAATTTTGTACTCCAAACATCCTAATTTCAACTCCACTTTTGTTTGAGGTTTTGCAACCCATGCAACCTAGGAAGAAGGTCCTGCAATAAGCTATGAACCTCAAAGATTTTGTTTATCGAATACTTGCAAGTCTTTGAACAATAAGCCCAATACATAAACCAAATATAGAATTAACATTACCTTCAAGTTCTACATCAATAGTCATAGATTTGTTTGAGTTTAAACATTGATACAAATTCCTTTGGTTCCTTGAAACGCCCTTGCTAGATGTTGAAGGCTTCCCCTTCTGCCCTATCAACAAAATTAATGTTAAAGAATCTTTCTTACTCAAAGCATCTTCAACTGCTTTTGCATGTTTGGTCCCTTCCATGTGGTTCTTCAAGTTTCCCTCTAGATTATTCTTTGGAAGGCATAGTTGAAAAAAATCATTGCAAAAGGTACATCTTACTTTGTACCAAAATGATTTCAATTATAATGATTATGGATCACCAACTAAAACAAATGGTTGTTCATTTGGAACAAATGGTGCATTAACATACTGAATAATTTTTATGCCCTCTATAACAACCCTATTAGGGTCTTCATTTGTGAGAATAATGGTTTTCCCTTTAAGAACAATAGATTGAAGATGGGCAAAAAAGTTACATTTTGTCTTTGACACCAATTTCGAACACAGATGACATTATATGGCTCTTTTTGAAATTTCCAAATAGATTATCGATAGAAGACTTACTATGGTCACCACTAAGTCCTCCAAATTCCTTACAACATTTTCCACACCATAATTTCACAATACCTATACCATTATGGTCCTAAGATTCCAAATTCCAAAAATGATCATCAAGTGATATTCCTATCAATTATTTTTTCAATTACAACCAAGTATTTTACCATTATTTCTTATGAGATCATAATAGATTTCAAATCTAATTCAATGACAAAAGTACCTTCCACACTTATTGTGGATGATCTTGGTGGAGTTTGCTTTGTGGATAGGTCCAAGTCACAACCCAACTCAAGTTCTTCAATGGTTGCATGACCACTTGACCCAAAAGTACCAACATGTTGTCATTTCACACCATTTGATGGAACGTTAGCTGAAGGATGATAAAGACCTATAATCAAATCTTGTTGAATTTTTCCAATTTTGTTTTGATTGTGTAGTTTGCCTCTACATCCCAAAATTAAAAACATCATTCCACAATCTTTGCCTCCTCCAATAAACATCAAAGTCCAACATAAAATTGATCTTTAGAAACAAAAAGAGGATCGAAAAGTTTTGAAACTCAATCGTCATCAACAATGGTAAAAAGTTTGATTTTTAATGACATTATGAAAAATACAAACCTTGTTTGTGAAAATTCCTTGGATATTTTTCTTGGTCCTAAAATAACAACAATTATTTTCCACACAACAATGGCAAATGTCAAATTTCAAACCCTCAAATTTGTAAAGTGACCATGTAGATTGATATAAAATTTAAGAAGACAAAACAAAAACATAATATGTCCCCCCTTCCACATACACACACACACACACACATTTAGGTTCACCTATTTTTGTAACTATGACTAGATTGATTAAATGTTATTTTGGTCTTTAATCTGACACCTACACACACCACAAAACAACAAACTCATGATTTTCACATAATGACCTACGTAACCATTGTGTAACAAGTCTTAGTCATAGCTAGGAAAAAAGATTATCATGGTAACAAAACATGTGTTTTCTAGTAGATCTACATTGTCTTGTATGATTTGGTTAAGGACCTAGAACATTACATTTACTACCTCCAAAAGAAGCATCCAAGCCTCACTAGACCTTTTTAGCATAGCCAAATGTTGACTATAATTAAAATCCATGATTGCACATCAAAACAACTAAAAACAAAAGGAAAGATTGTTGGAGGTAACTTACTTAATTATTGTCGATCTTTAACATGTCCATGAAAGGGATGATCCCCCGGTGACCAGTTAGATCTAATTTTAGTGGGGAAACTTTTCAAATGTAGTAACCAATATCTGGTAGATTGATACCACTCATTTGATTCTTCAAGCTTGAACAACATTCCATCCAATTTAACTTCATTTTTTCAACCACCCCAAACAAAACTTTCTCCAAGTTTCAAAAGAAGAGGTCTGCTTTTGAAAGGTTAGAGAAAACTACTTTCAAAAATAGACAAATCTAGCTAAACATGAAGATTTGTTGGGCCAAAGTGTATGATGTAAAATTTGACATTTCATTAAACTAGAATGGACATAGTGGGCAAGAGGCCAATGTAAAAAACCTATATTTGGCATAGTTGAGTTTTAAAAATCCTTGAACCAACATTGGAAGGCGATGACATGGAATGAACAATTGTAGAGTCAAGGTGTTGCACCCAAGAAAAAAAATAGATTTGGAACTATTTGGAAAAACAAATCCCTTACCATTTCATTATCAATAATCAAACATTGTTTCCAATCCCATACTTACGTTGTGATGGGAATTCAATGATGGGTCAAGCTTTGAAACAAGTAGAGGGTTGCGTGGATTGGAGCCTAGTATGACCTTTAATGCTACAACAATTGCCAAAGTAGTTTTAGCCATTTTTTTCTCAACTTTTTGAAACTCATGAGCTATAAACATTTAAGGTAGCTTGCAAGAGGAAAGCTTTTGAGATAATTATTAAGGAAGTATTTGAAAAATTGGGAAGAAATATTGTAGGTTGTTATAAAAGGTGTGTCTTTTTTTTTCGGGTTAAAAGGAAGCACAACCCACCCTATTGTTTCAAGGATGCAACACCAAAAAGCCTTGACAAGTGTTGGCTTGTGAACTTCTATTGTTTGTTTAATTGTTATTGCTACAACATGATTTTCCTTCTCAATGTAAGACAAATGAAAATTTGCAATTCGTAAGGTTTTACTAATGACGTAATAATGTTTCCCTTTTTTTTATTGAAATTGTCACAATGCAAACATGGATGGACACTCATAACAACATATTGTAATTTTTGTCAATTTCAGGTTCTTCAAAAATTTCAAACTAGATTATTATTTTTGTAGCCTCTCCATTTTGAAATTATGTTTTCAACTATGCAAATGTTGTTGTAACCTTAGCCTTGGGTTCACGACCAATGCAAGGGCTTACAAGGTTGTGGGCCAAGAGAGGAAGCCTGGGAGTGAATGAAAGTGTGAAGGAATCACACTCCCAAAGGAGCTTCCACCTTGGGAGTTGGAGTCTCAGTGGACTCCCGAATGTTCAGAAAGTAATTAAAAAGGCCAAATTCAATGAATTAAGAAGTTTTTTATACCATTGGAAAGTTATTGAAACTTAGATGTTTAAAATGGGTTCGCATGACCCATTTGGACATCTGAAACACAAGTTTTGGCCAAAAGAAAGGCCAGGAGTCAAATTGGCAATTTGATTTTCGACCACTAAAAGTTGAAAATCGACCCAATTTCCTTACGTGTAGGTGGCATGCAACATACCGTTAGAAAGATCTCAACGAAGGTTACAACTCTATTTATACCTCATTTCAATTGAAGGTCTTCACGCAAAGTTATGGGGCCCCAAAGTTGTGGGAGTCTCAACTTTGGGAATTTCAGGACAAAATGCCATTTGGATGCGGGCTTCATGGAGATGCACATAGTATATTATGAGGGGGAAGGTGGTGGCTTCCCCCAAGTCCAGGTCGTGGTGAGTCTTGTGAGTCTGAGTTGCCTATGGTTCGTCTTAACACCAAAAATGTTCCAACTATGCACTAACCACCTTGTGTTGGTTTTGTGCAAGTCTGTGTGAGTAGTTGATGTTTGTCATTCTCCCTAGTCCCATCTCGGAACTCCAACATGCCCCTTTACCCCTCCAAAGTGTTGCGAACTAAGGAGCGTGCTTCGACTTTTTGTTCTTTTGTTGTTTTCAGTTTAGATTCACATTTGAGTCCATTAAAGAGTTTGGGAGTGCGTCAAATGTGCAATAAGATGAAAAAACATGTGGCAAGGTTGCTAAAACACTAACTTGGACAACATTTGTAGCAACGTAGCCCATTGTTTGACCTCCCATGAACAAAAAACCATTGCCTAAGCCATAAATTATACTTACCATGAAGGCCCATTAACGACCTTTCCAATCATTGAGATACATCCTCAGTGAAGATTTGGGTAAACCAAGCAACGAATGATACAAGAGCACCAAATTTGTAGTTACACCAAACACAAATGGCAATACTGAAAAGTAAAATAATGCAATTTATACATTGACAAGTGTGGCACCCTAGGCTTAAACATTAATTCATGTTTGGATCATACCTCACAATTTTGTCAAATTCCTATTTGTCTACATAGTTATAACCTAACAAATATGTTCGCCTTATGCATTATCCCACAATATTGTTTTAAATTTTGTGGTGATTACAATTATTATCAAACTAACCATCAACAACTTTCAAATGTAGTGAAACAAAACTTTTGTATTCATCCTTGCAACTACATATGTAATATCTTACTATGGATATTTTAAAAAATTCTTCCAAACTCTTTTGTGACTTAATGTGACAATAAAAAACCATGCAATTGCCTCATTTTTTTCAGCTACAAGGATTGGAATTCACTATTTGGATGTGGGTGTGATGCATTATGCTCCAATTACAAGTTGAATGACATTTTGAAAAATATTTAAACCTCCAAACAATGCAACCCAAAAGCAATTTGCTAGATGAGCAAGTGACACTGAAAGTGTTACGAAATGATTCCATGAGTTTAGTTAATGACCCAACAAAAAGAAGTAGCATTCGTGTAGAATTTTTTATATAGTTGATTACAAAGCAAGTTCAAACTACAAACATTATTAAAATTCTTCATTTTTCAAATGGTCCAAGTTGATTAATTGGTCTTTCTTAACTAATGAACATGTACATTTTGACAAGAAGCTAGGGGCTTGAATGACATGTGTATTTTTTGACCAATCAACTTGGTTGAAATGACCTATTTGAATATTTGTTAATTGGAACATTTAGTCAAATTGGACATAAACAAATGACACCTCTAGTCAAAATGGTCAATGGAGTTTTAGTCAAGTAAAACATTTAGTCAAAATAGCCAATGTTATTATAGTAAAATGGGGCATCATACCTACCTATCTACCATATTTTACAACCTACTTACCTACTTACCTATCGACCTACTAACATACCTATTACAACCTACCTACCTACCTATTTACCTAACTACTATAACCTATTCATCTACCCACCCAGCCACCAATTAATTATTACCTACCTATTTACCAAGCTGCCCACCCACCTACATCCCTACCTATTTATTTACCTACATGCCACCACCTATTGGCTTACGCACCCACCCACCCATTTACCTACCTCATACAACATACCTATCTATGTACCTTATAGTCTCATAATGATATGTCAAAATAAACATGTGAAATTAAAAAAGTTGACAAAAGTTGAACACCATTTAATGGTGTGGTCCATTAGTTAAAGATTTGGTTTATCATTGGGTTGGTCAATGGTTCAATTCCTAATACTTGTAATTTATGTATATGCTTAAGGGGTTAATGTGGGTAGGCTACCACTTGCCTAGCTACATTTTTACGACCTACCTATTAGCTACTTACTTACAAATTATTTTTTATGATAATATTAAAATAAATTATTTAAATCATTTGATAGTCAAATAGTTGATATTCATAAGTCAAAATGACCAATCGAATGGCCTTTATTTTGCTGGTAAAAAAGACCACCAAGTCATACTAGACATGTTAAAATTGACTTGTCCAAAATTACAAGGAATATTTTTGCCCCCCCTTCACCCCAATTTGGTTTTTTTTACCAAAATTCCTTTCAAACTAAGAATTTTAGTAGTGATACCATTCTATGATGCAATTTGACACCCGTTGGAAGAGGATGATTCAAAGCACCAACATTAGAAGCTTTATTGAATGCAATAATAATTACTTAAGATGGAAATGTAAGGGGCTTTCTACTAAAAGTTGGATAAGCCCATAATCTTTTTTTATTTTATACTTCTAATCTAATTCTCCATTTCACAATTTGTGCTTTCACAATTTGTTGTTATTGTTTTTACTAATCATTATTTTTGCTTCTACAACAAAAGCATGTACTAGTGCCTCCACCCCCTTTGCATTCTTGTAGACCACCCACTTTAGTGTGGCTATTTGTTCACCGTGTACATAAAATAATCAATGCATTTGTGCAAAGGATTAAAAACCTTTTTAGCCTATTGTGAACCAATCCAGTTTAAAGTTTAAGGAATGCCCGGCATTAGCACATACCCATGTCCATAAATAAAAATGTATTCAGTGTTAGTATCCATGTTTGAATCACCACTCGTGACGTGCTCCTAAGTTCCTTGTTAGACCAACTTGAGGGTCTAACTATGTTGAGTTGCGGAAAGTTGGAAATTGGGGGCCGCTCCCGACTTCCAGCACTAAAAAGGGGTAAGAGGGGTGTGCTAGAAATCCCAAGATTAGACTAGGAAGAGGGATAATTATGTTGTTACACGGTCTTGCATCCAAAACCAACCCCAAGTTGGTTAGAACTCATTTTGCATCCATTTGGTGTTGGGACAAGCCACGGGTGACCTTGGACTCACTTGACTCACTTGACTCACCACGGCTCGGACTCAGGGGAAGCCACAACCTTCCCCCATGTAGTATTCTCTGTGTTTCTCCGCGGGAGCTACATCCGAATGGCACTTTTTCCTGGGACTCCCAAGGAGGAGTCCCGAACTGTCTTGGGTTGGACTCCCGGGACTTTGGGCACTCATATCTCCTGGCTCCAACCTCTGATTGGAGTGAGGTCTAAACCAAAGTTGCAGCTCTCTTTCATAGCTTTCCAATGTAATATTGCACTCCTTCTATAGACATCGGGAAGAGGTTGATTCCTGGATTTTAGTGGTCGGGAGTCAAACTGCCAATTTGACACCTGACCCTTCTTTTGCCCATAACTTGGGCTGCAAATGTCCAAATGGTTCATGCAAGGCCATTTTGGACATCTAAACTTCAAGACCTTTTCATTGATATAAAGAACACCCCAATGCAAGGTGTTTTGACCCGTGAAATTGATCTCTGAGTTTTTGGGCGTCCTGGAGGACTCCAAGTCCCCACTTTTGGGAGTGTGAGTTTCATCCTCACATTTAGCCCAAAGTGGGGTTGCGATAACTTACTTGCATAGCCATTATATCAGTCATGACTTCAACCCTATCTAGTGTCATCACCTTTGATTAAAATTATTTCTTCCGTTCCTATAACTTGGTCCCTAGACTACTTACTCTAGTTAATGAATGAATTGTTGTAATGGGATGAGATAAAACTATTGTAGTTTCAACAAACCCTGAATCTTTAGCTACCAATATATCATCTAACAAAACTCATGTCCACATTCATACAACCTGAATAGTTAATCAAGTTGAAACAAGTTTGTCTTTCATGAGCTTCTCATCATCAACCTAACATCTTCTAACATAGGTAATTCACATAAGATAATTCTCTTACAAAAAGAAGAGTAAACTTTAAGCCTAAGACGTGGAACATCGAACCTTACCCCCTTTAAGCCCATTGTATATAAAAATGAAATTAGCCACAATAGTTGTACCATGACATAACCATCTAGTGAACTCAATAGATGGTTCCCCTCATGCTACATCATTACTATGTAATAGGCCTACTTGTTCACATATAAAATCTATCCAAGCCCATGAATGGTTCTCCCTCTTTAGTTGCCACATTTGTAACTACTTATTGTTACCCCTAATTTATGTTTGATCAATGCCATCGAGCATTGGTGGCCAAGTTGAAGGAAGGTGAAAAAACTACAAAGCAAACCACAATAATTAGTCCAAATGTTATTTTCATCCTTGATATTTGTCACAAAAATAAAGTAGTTAACAAACCAACTTGACAACTCCTTAATTTAGGGTTTAGGGTTTATTTTGCCATGCATGAAACAAAGTCAGAAAGATTGGAAACCCAATGCATCATCATCACCTTCATTGCACGCTAATCTTTCGGTTGCTACAGAAATTGATTAGTTCCAACTTATCCTTTAAGACCATTTGCTTACGGGATTTGGACCTTGGCATTCTTGTCATTACCATTATCCTCTTGGGCAACATTCTTTGTACAAGTTTTCCACCTTAATTTAGAGAAAATTTAGTTTCTTTCCTTTTGAGAGAAATTGGGTTAGTGTTGAACCAGAAGATGGGTTGAAACAATTTTGTATCAATTTTAGGAATGAGTATAAATTGTACTTAAAAATGCTTCCCTAATTTCGGGATCAAAGTTTTATTACGTGTTCACCTTGGCATCACTCTTATATGTCACCTACTCATACAAAAACATTAATAGGACAATCATGGAAATCTATCCTGGAATTTGAGCTATGATAGAACATCGATGAAGAAGCCCACATTTATTGACTTTTAATGACGTGCTCCCAACTCGTTGAAGGATTCAAATGTAAGTCCCAAACAAAAAACAAGAGAAGAGCAAGGAGTCGAGGCATGCTCCTTGGCTCGCAACACTTTGGAGGGGTAGAAGGGTGTGTTGGAGCTTCGGGATGGGATTAAGAAGAGTTGACAAGCTTCACTTACTCACACAGGCCTGCACAAAATCAACACAAAGTGGTTAGTGCATAGTTTGAACACTTTTGGTGTTAGGACGAACTTCGAACAATTCATATTCATAACACTCACCACAACCCGGACTTGGGGGAAGCCACCACCTTCCCCTTTATAGTATACTCTTTGGCTACCCATAAGGCCCACATTCAAATGGCTTTTTGTCCTAGGATTCCTAAGTGGGAGTCCCAAAATTGTTCAAATTTGTAGGAGTCCCAACTTTGAGGCACCATAACTTTGCATGTAGACCTCTGATTGAGATGAGATCTAAAGCAAAGTTGTAGCCCTTGTCAAGATCTTTCCAATTATGTGTTACATGACACCTGCACACAACACAATCGGGTCTATTCCCGACTTTAAGTGGTCAGAAGTTAAATTGCCAATTTAACTCGCGGCCCTTCTTTTGGTCATAACTTATGTTTCAAATGTCCAAATGGGCGATACGAGCCCATTTTAGACATCTAAGTTTCAATAGCTTTCCAATGGTATAAATAACTTTTCAATCCATTGAGTTTTAAACCCATTTTAGACATCTACATTCCAAGATATTTCCAATGATATAAAAAACTCCTCAAGCCATTAAGTTTTGACTGATGCAATCGCTCTCTGGACATTCGAGAATCCACTGGGATTCCAATTCCGAATGTGGGAATTCCCTTGGGAGTGTGAGGGTTTGTTCCCCTGGGAGTGTGAAGGTCTATTCCCTCACACTCTCTTGCACTCCTGGGAGCATGCGGCATGACTCCCGGGCTTCTCTCTTAACCCGGAACCTTACAATGCAAGCCCCTTTTACCTTGGTCGCGAACCCAAGGCTAGGGTTGTGACATTTAAAACAATTTTTTTTTTTGCTCAATTATATGTGCAATTGGAAGGATGTGTACAAATTTACATCTTATCCCATAAATTTCAAATGGAAGATCACTAGGAATTTTTATATTACCAATTGTGTGCTTGTAGCTTGGCTAAATTATATTGAAAATTGGAAGTATGCAATGTAGCTCCTAAAAACACAACAATAAAAAAACATCCCACTCTTGGAAACAAAATTTGTGCATGGTTGATTCAATCATCCAAATAATTCATATTTCTCCTACATTCACACACAAATCCACCTTTTACATCAGTGCCTCATCATTCATCCCAATACATGTATATTGAAATTTGTTATCGAAGATGAAACATTCAAATAATTTCACACAAACACCATTGTTATTACAAGTTTTATGCCATGTTGGTTGATCCCAATACCTAATGTTGAAATATATCTAGAGAAGTTCTTATGGAGTATGATTGAGTACCAATTAACAACCACTGTAATCCTTGAGGAAATGACTTCAACAATGGAGAAACCAACAAATGGCCATGCATATTACATTAGTAAGTTGCCCACCCCTAATACCAATCCTCCTACTAATAATGCAAATCCCACTAATGGCCAATTGTCACACAACAAAAGCAAAAACAAAAGAAGAAGAATAGGTTAGTTATGATTCATATGGTGACAAATCTTTAATTTGGAAAATAGTCTCCCCTCATGGGCTTGGGGGCAGAAATTGGAGAGAATTAGATCCTAGTTGAAAAAACAATTCATGATTGTTGGAAAGCATTGATATGATTCTTGGGCTCCAAAACTGATGATTTGTTGTGAAATTCAAAGAAATTAATGCATGAGGTTTTGTAGGTGTAAAGAAACAATGTTGATTCATGTGTTTGTTTTGTGTTTATAGGAGGAGGTACTACCTAGTGTTGTTGGGTCACAAAATAAGGTGACTCAAGAATGTAACTTTTGATTTGTCCCAATGTGAGTGCATAGATTATGGCAACCATGATATTTGTGATGGAGTAGTCCAAGTAGGTGTGCATAAGGTTGTGACCCCATCTTTCCACCAAGTTGATAAGTGTTGGCCATGTGCCCAAAAAACACATGCAAAGGCACTCAAATTAGGTGTTTGGATGGAATGCAACTGGAAGTCTACATCTAATAAAATGATGTGGAGTAGGGAATGCATCCATTGTGTTGTGATGGATGCATAAACATGGTGACAACCTAATTGTCTAAACATACCCACTATAATGTTTATTGCACTATGTGTCATGTTTGCTTGTTAGTCAAAAGAAACATGGTAATTATTTGTTTATTGTGTAACTAATGTGGGACATCACTTAATGTGGAGGAGCCAAAGGTTACATCTAATACAAATTATAAATCTTGATTGCTAGTACTTTGTCACAAAATTCCAAAGCCTCGAATTCGAAGGAACAACTTACATGATTTTCATATTGGTTTCATGGTGCATTATTTTCACTTTTCACTTTGAAATTTTGTAATTATATTTGAAAAATTTGATTCACAATTCGTTTGGACCACAACCCATTAATTATGGCCATTGATGACGTTACTACCTTAATTTTGCAAGGATGTGGTGTGATAATGTTAAATTTTGAATCAATTGATAAGGCAAATGATTTAAAGGTTTTAAGACTCGTCTATTATTATGGCCATCGATGAGGTTCCTAACTTAATTTGTTGTTGTAAAATTTGTAAGGTATATTGTGTGATAATGTCTTGATTTTGAGTCAATTGATTAGACAAATGAAGCCCCTATCCTATATATTAAAGCTACAGTTCTGTCTATTTGTCTATCTGACTGATAAACAAGGCAGAGCAGGGCAGGGGCAGGGCAGGGCAGGGAAGGGGTAGGGCAGGGCAGTTATTTTCATTATAGAACATATTAAAAAAACTATAATATTTTTCAAAAAAGAGAAAATAAATAAATAAATAAATACATACATACAAATAGAAAAAAATGAAGATAGACAAAATACGAATAGAAAAAATAAAAACATGAAACAAACATAAACAAAAAAAAAGTAAAAACGCAAAAACTATAAAAAAGGAATGGAAACAAATGAAACAAGGAAAGGGAAATACAATAAAAATTGTTTAAAGGAAAAATAAATTTCCAAAAATGAAAAAACCAAATAAATAATAAAAAATAAGAAAAAATAAAACTTATAAATATTGAAGAAAAACCCTACTTGAAAAAGAATGAGGTGTGTCTTCTTTCTCCAAACTTCAAACTTGCATTCAAATAAATAAATATATATATATAAGTGAAAAAGAAACATTTTATTTTTATTACACGAAATAATAATAAAAACAATAAACACATAAAAATAAAAAAATATAAAAGTTAAAAGTTTCTAAAAAAACTAAAACATGAACCAAGTTTAAAGAAACCAGGGGACTTCACAGTGGCCAAAGGTCACGGGCACCCACTAGTCATGGTAACATCCATAATTTTGTTGTTAAATATTATCAAGGTTTTTCCTCAATTGTTGTCTTTGTTGGATTGTGTTGAAACTTGAGATTAGTTATAGATTTATAATATCTTAAATGATTTTGGGGTGTATCTGTCGTCGTTGCTTTTAGAGCTTCCATCTGTTTCCCATCATTGCTCGCTTTCTTCTCTTGCTTTTAGAAAAGTTTTTGGAAATTATATTTTTGCATGGTGAAATATTTAAATGTGCACATATAATTGCCACAAATTTTCTTTTGCCTAAAGATATTTTTTAATGTAAATGGAAAAGGCTGCAATGTGACACATCTTTTGTTATAATAGATGAAAATTTAATTGTTTTTACAATTGGTAATGTGATTACTAAGTGACTACACAACATGTGATGTATTGTTCAACTTGAATTATGGCTATAATACATCATGGTTGCAAATGTATGTGTTAATGGTCAAACAATGCATGCAACATTAAATGTTGGCTTAGGTTGCTTAAACCTAAGCAGCCTAAATAACTTAACCCACCCCCATGTACCATAGGTAGTTTAAACAACTTTTAAGTAAGCCTTTAAATAATCTAAATAACATAAGAAGTCCCTAGGTTGACCCTTAAGTATTTAAATTAATTTAAACAACCTTTAACCTTAGGTAGACCCATAGGTACCTTAATTGCCATAAGCAAACCTTACATAAATTAGGTAACCTTTAGGTAAGCCATTAACATTAGTACAAAACCATGGTTTTTATGTTAGTCTTTTTGACTAATTTTAATCAAGTTGATTTAACATTTTACATGGCCAAATAAACAAACAATATATATATTGAAGAACTGTCATATGTATGATTTGTTGGACTACCATGGGTTTGCCAACTTTGTTCTTGGATTAAACTACCAAAGAAGGAAAAAATATAAATTTTAAGTACAATACCAACAGTCACCAAATCCACATTTAACTTCCATTTCGTTTTTTTATATTCATTATAATATGCCATGTGTCAAATTTTTAACATATGACACAAGAGAAAATCAAACCTTTCAATGTCTTAGCCACACACCAATGCATTAACCATCCAATCACAACATCACATGATGAAAAACATTGACATCCAAATACATATAGACATTAAAAAAAGATTAAGTATGTATTTCAAAAACTTGAATGTAATATTTTATAATTAGTTATTGAGAATATCAAATGTAATGTCTTTAATTGATGACGTGTAATTTTCAAATTTCATAAAAAATTCAATTATTGAAAATTTTCCAATTTCATGTGTCAAAATGTCACATATTACTATTATTTTGAAATTGGCTATAAACTTGAATATAAAATTTCAATTATATAAAGAAATTAATCTCATAATTACAGATAATTCAATTTTTTCAAATTTTCAAATGTCAATACATTTAGATTAGTTTATTATATTTATCTAAAAAACTTCAAAGTAATGTTTTTTTTATCAAAATGATTTAATCTTGAAATTATTAGTGAAATTATTTCCACATGTGAAATACATAAATTTAAATTAATATAATCAAATGTCAATATTATTCATAATGAAGCTGATTGAATTTTTTTTAATGTCATAATTATTATTAATAATTTACATCTATGCTTAAAATTTTTCAAGTGTTGTTGGAAAGCCTTCAATGAGAATTCAATTTTAATCATTGAAGGTTTTCCAACAATATCAAGTTCATGCAACAATTGCCTTGAAAAAAATTGTTTTGATTTCATTAAAATTTCAATGATAAAATAAATATTCAATAGTTTTTGTACCATGAATACAAAAACTTGGCACACCCTTATTCATTGAAAGTCCAATGGTACCAAGAGTGTGATAGGAGGTGTTGTGTTTGGGATATCTCAACAAAATAAATAAAAATTTAAAAACCTTATTTAATAAGAAGATTACTATAAAATAATTAAGAGCATGAAAAGTTTATTTTATTTTTTATTAATTATTTAACAATAATAATCACATGATTTTGTTCAATTTTAATGTTACCACGTCATCAAAAGTACCACTACAATCACAAGGTGTCATATTTGGATGATTAATTTTAACCACAATAGGCATAATAATCAAATTGAACAAATTCATGTGCGTGCCACATTTGCCACATGTATATTATAATGTTTGATTTGAGTAGATAATTCATTTTAAAAAGTCATAATGGACATACCCCATTTTGATGTTATTCAAACTAGACAAATGTAATCCCTTTAGACTAATAATTTTATTCTATAATCAATTTAGTCACAATTTGATTACCATTAAAACCGTGTTTTGTAATATTGTAAATAGCCTACATAGTTAAAGGTAGGTTAAATAAAATGTACATCCATTTCATATTACATTAAAAGAATTGGTGCAATCATAAGCAATTTGGCCTTCAATGTGGAATGTGGAGGTGAGGGGATCAAAGTCGTTATTATTGCAATCTATATATTTTAATCTAGGTTAGATAATATAAATGCTTATTCTAAAACCGTGTATCTTAAGCTACCTAAGTTCTAACTTAACCCATGTTTTTATTCTAGGCAACTTAGGTTAGGGAGGTTGGGTTGCCTAGCTTAAGCACTTATGCTAGTAGGGTAGGTCACGTAGCTTAGGCCAGCCTATGTAGGTTAGGTGGTGCCATTTATTCCATTTGCAACTTGTCATGTGTCAACATTTCAAGGATAATTTTTTTTTTGTGAATTTCACATTTTAGTCATAAAATTATTTGTAAATGTTTGTCTTATGTCATTACACATTTTAATCATAAAAACTAATTATAAATGACCATGCTACATAAGCTAAATGTCATTTGGATGAAAAGTGAATGCAAATTTCACTTTGGTGTGTTTGTTATATAAACTTAATGTCACATAATGTGTTTTGTGACAAAAAAAATTATGTGAGTTATTCAAAGCAATTTAAAAAAATTAGAATCACACAATGTTATTTACGACTAAATAATGATCATTGACAATTGAAAAAATTAGTGGTTAACATATTCAAATTCCTTGTATTGGGTTTTTGCAAGACCAAAACATCAAACTTCTAAAAAGAGGAGGAGCTTTTGCTCGGATTTAAAATTGAGAGGTGCATGTTTTCTTGAGTCGAAGCCTGGGCACCAAACTTGAACTGGGCTATGACAAGAGGTCACATATAAATAAGTAAATAATTATAGAAGAGCAAGAAGAGAAATAAGCTTTTCCAAGTTATAAAATGCGTTTTTCTTCTCTTCTCTTTTCTTCTACCTCTCTTAGTTCAATGCTCATAACTTTCTCATTTCTTGTTCAATTGTAAGTGATTTAAAGTGCTATAAGAGCACAACCTTATGATCTACAAATAATCTTGGAACCATAAAGGAAATAGAGCCACTTTCAAAGACTTTTTTTGGGTGTTCGGTAATAGTCTTCTAAGTGTTCGATGCTTTTTCGTTTCCACCATTTGAACCCCCCCATACTTTGGAGGGTCACATCTCACTCATTTCTTCATCTTTTTCAACGATTCAACTTTCTGGGGGTGCGCAAATAGTAGGTCTACAATTCAATTTCGGGCATGAAATTCAAAGGAGCACTCTCCAGAGATTCGAAGACCTCTGAGACACTATGTGTTCGGTGACCGACCTGGCTACCCTAGTGGGTGGTAAGGCTAGAGGAGCTGAGTTTGGATCCAAGACTCTAGAGCTGGAGGGGGTGGGAAAGAACTAATGGACTTTAATGCATTAGATTAGGCAGAGAGCTACTCAATCCACGACAAATCTTGACAAGAAATGTCACGGACTTGTGGAGCCCAATGGTCCCACAGAACTTCTCTCTAAAGTGCAAGGATAAGTTTTGGTTGAATCGTCGAGACAAGAGAGATGCGAGGTTCATGTATGCGAGGTCCAATTAATGCATGGGAGAGCAGAGATGAATAGAAACATCTCGAATTCATGTCCATCACGTGAGCCCGAGGTAGCTAAAACTGTGTTGCATAGATTCTGGCATTGCCACAGAGCAGTAAAAGCATGGGAATATGCTTTTAAATTTCTCTATAGCTTCAACAAGAGGCCAGCAAGTGAAGGTGATACACTGAAGACCCTAAGTGTAGAGCAGTCCTTATCCAACAAGGAACTGCCTAAAGGTGTTTAGGAAATTTAGCATGCTTTGGTCCTTACTGAATTGCACTCTAGCATATAAGGATTGAGTGAAACGATCTCATATCCAATGGGGTTAGGTGGCAGATTAGAATAGCCACATACACAAGGCCTTCTAATCTGCCATAATCAATCAAACAAGACCTAAACCCAGATGAGGAAACCATATTGCTTGAGTTCTTTGACATGAGCTGGAGCCCACACCAAGCTTTGGGTAGTTTTTTGCAGAGCACAAGCCGCCTCTATTTTGAAGTGTGTTGTCCTCGCAGGTGAGGGTTCTTCTAGATTTACTATGCTTTCAGGTTCCTTCCTCTTTCTTTGTATGATATGCTTCTTGGGACTGGTGGCCAGGGTATTGGAACATAATTTGGACCTTTGCCCCCTTTTGAGCCCCCCTTTGGGTTTGTGTGTTTTTGGCTCAGAATTGAGTCCTCTCTCTTTGTCGTCCCTCTCGCCCGTTGCTGGGTGCTTTATTTTAATAAAGTTTACCAGGGTTTCAAGCTTTTTTGTACTAGAGATGGCAGAAAAACTAGATGGTACAACTAAACGGTCTGTGGTTGATAGTGTGCATTGGTAGTTGTCTGGTTGTGTGTTGTCGGGGTTGGGTTTCCCTTCAGGCTGGTTGTGATTTTGCTCCTTTTTGCAATGACTTTCTCCATCCGTGAAGTGAAAATAATTTGGGTCTCTGTGCTGGTGCACACTACCAGTGATGATCAATTACATATGTTTATATATATATAGTTTTTTCCTTATGATTTTCAATAATTCATCACTACTTATGTCAATTTCAAGTTTAATTTTAATTAATATATATTTCATGCACATGTAATTTTTTTTTGTTTTGTCCATGTTGATGGGTAGGGAAAAAAGAGTGAGATATTTAAAAGATGAAGGTTGATATCAAAGAAAGATGAGAAATAATTATTAAGAAGTTAAAAGGAAAGGAAGTGTAATTATCAAAGGAAGAAATGAAATAGTTAGGCTTGAAAATGAAATAGTTATTTCTGAAAATGTCACTTTAAATGTCCAGGGACAACCATACGATAAATTTCAAATAACAATAATAACAATAATAATCCTGGCCATATCCTCAATACTTTACTCACACACCAAGCTTTGCCAGCTACATATATGTACATTTGCAGAATATTAGCTGCAATTTTGCATTATTGAAGGAAGAGGCTTTACTCACTTGCTTGTTTTGATTAGCTTTCGTTTGAGGACTATTTGGAATTGGAAAGGTGCAAAAAAATCTTGGGACACTTTTAAGGAAAAGGAAGGAATATGATTGACTTGGATTGGATTACACTATTTGAATGCCCAATGGAGCCAATTGCCACATTTTATTTTATTTTATAAAAAATGAAGCAATGCATAAAAATGAAGCACAGTTGAAACCTTCTTACTTTCCCCCAAGGCCAAAGCGCAAGGTCATAGCACACATAGCTAGGAGGCTAGTGGCCAGGGTGAACCAAGGAAGCCCCATGGTGGTACCTTGACCTTTCTGAGTGAGGCATCTTAGTGGCCACATTAAGCCCAATAAATGTTAAATTTGAGCTCAGAAACCTTGATTTAGCGAGACATTTGTAATGTTCATAAAAGAATTACATGGATTTTGAGATTATTTATTTATTTATTTTGAAAAAAATTGTAAAATGCATTGCATTGAAAGACACCATACAGAAGGGGCAAAGGGACCGGGGGAAGACAAACCCACATCAACCAAAGCCTAAAGTTTACCAAGAGATATTACCATTGTACCAATGTGGGTGCTGGTTCACCCAAGGCGGAGGGGGCATTGCATGGACCACCTATCCGACAAGTAAACTTTGCGTTGTTTTTGAAAGCTTTAAAACTACCTGCACTCTTCTCCCCATCTTTCTGAACATCTTGAAGAGTTTCTTTTTTTCCATGCCATACTTTACCCTAGAGTCAATTTTGTCATTAAATAATCTCTAAAAGAATGAAGTGATTCTTTTGTGAAAATATGAAGCTGAGTTGTTGAAAACCACATAATCATCTCAGGCTATAAATCTGAGTAATTTCAGTCTTCATATGAAGTTATCATACTAGATCATGAAAAAATGATGATTTCAAATTTATGAAAACGAATTTATTTTTGTCTTGTGCATGTGAAAATTGACCCTAAGCTAAAGTACTCAATAATGGCCTCCCATATCATGATTTCCTTTTCCCTAACTCAAGGCATGGTCTTAATCACTTAAGGTGTGTTCACACTTGATGTTAAGGACTCCCACATTGAGTCCCTTATCACCATACTAGTCATTTAAAACTTCAACTTACTTATCACGAAGATTTTATGTTAAACTAATATTCACTTAACATTAAGCTATCACCCATTTAACATTGGATGCCACCTAGACTTACACTTAACATTGATTTAACATCAAGTGTGAATGAACCATTAGAGAGCCTATTAGTGAAAATTACATACCTATGCCCTTTCAAAGTTTGTTTCAGAGGCTCTATCTAAGGGGTTTTCCTTCAGCTGTTTGAGACATGTCCAAGCCTCTTGTGCCCTTGAGGATTAGAGAGTAGCAAACCACTTTTGGGACACTCATCTCTCTCTTTTTCTTTGTCCCTGGGTATAAGGGAAAAAGACTTCGAAATTTTGAGGTGTGATGTTCTTAATGATACCCGCCAACGATGGTTTTCCCAACAATAATGTAAAGCTTGTAATTAAACACACATTATTAAACATAAAACAGTGACTCAAAATTGTGAGGAGATCAACAATTGAGGTGACCATTGTTTAAGACAAAATGCTGAACCCAAGCATTGGGAGTCAATGAACCTTTATGACAAAGGCCTTCTTCATTGTAACCAATCCAAACCAACCTTCAGCTTCTAGCCAATAGAGGAAGTGGTTGTCTCTAAGATGTCATATGCCTGTCATAAGTCATGACCCAGCATAAAGTCCAATCCTATATGATTGTACCCCTCTGGTGTGTGAGCCTGGGAACTTGGATCCCTTGAAGCTCTGTATCCCACCACAAGTTGGTTGTTTGTAAAGACTACAGACCTGAAGCAATTTCTGTTGTGTAAATTGAATTGCCTTTGATTCTTGAATTTTTTGATTTTCAAGTTTGCTTTTTGGCCAAGTATTACCTCATAAAGGAATTGTGCCAACTTTTCCTTTCTGCTAGGTAATGCCCAAATGAAGGCACCATTGAAATGGATTTTGACTATTTGTGCCACACAAGTTATATATATATATATATATATATGGATATTTTTTTATTATTTTTATTTTATTTTATTTTGGTGTGCCCAAGGTGATGCCAAATTTTCGAATTGCATCTTATTTTGGTAATGCCCTCATCCTTGGGCTTTACCTACACAAAACTCCCCAATAGTTGATAGGCTCAATGAGCTAGATATGAGTGATAGCAACCCCCAATCAAAGACATGTTAAGCTTTGTTAAGAAACACAATGTTAGGGAAATGTACAAAGGAATAAAATAAAGAGAAAAGGAGAAGTGACATGATGTCAAGTTGGCTCAAAATAGTTGTGAAAATCTGTCCATATCCATAACCAACCGCCTATGGAAGGTCGACCATATTCATGTGTCAAAAGTCAACAACTTGCAATAGATTGGCTGTAGTGATGGGAGGTGTGTTTTGAGCAGGCGGCAATAGAGAAGGAGTTAAGCCTATAACTATCATACGACTTAAATGGAAGATGCTTGCATTTTTTGTAATGTGATTGAAAATTTTTCACGAAAGAAAATGACCAAGGATGAAGTTTTCTTATCCCCTTCAAACTCCAAATGGCATTGGCATAATCATGTAAAAACACACAAGCATGTTTGTCTAAACAACCAAATACCTCAATTGTTAAGGGGAGGAATTGATTAATGGGGTGTCAATAAGCTTCCAAGCTTTTGCTATTTTTGACTAATTTTTAGATACCAAGGTTGCCACAATTTTTTAATAGAAAATAAAACCAAATTTAAGTCAATTCACACTTGTGAAAACTATAATTGTTAATTTGTAATTATCATAACTATGTTACATATATACACATTTAGTATGTTGCTTGTGTGTATTTCCTACATGTCATGTTTCACTATTATAATAAATTATGGTAAATAAATTTATTTTTATGTTGTTGTTTTAAAAATTTTAAGTTACTTTATGATATACCCTAGATTATTATAAGTTGTTTTATCTTTAGGTATAATATTTTAAAATAACTTCAAATAAAATATCATGACCTAAGGTAAAATAACGTATAATAAAATAATTTAGTACAATGAAAAATATTTTTCAATAAAATGAAATAAAATAGCAATGAATAATCAAGAATAACCAACAATAACTTATGATAGAATAATCAACAATCACCAATAATAACCTATGATAGAATAACCAATAATAGCCTATGGTAAATAACATTGAATATCTAGAAATAATATGTAATACAATAGCCAAAATAACATGGGTGCAATCATAATAACACATACTATAACAAATGTAACGTTTGCTTGGGTTTTTCATGTTTTAAAGTTGTAATTTAATTTGATGTTAAAATTGTAATTTTTAATATGTAACTGTATTTTTAAGTAGTAAAATGACTTTTAAATGGATTTGAATTCTTTTGAAAATGACATTTTTGGTCAATTTTTAAACATAAACCTTATATATATATATATATATATATATAATTTAAAGATTTTTTTGAAAAATTTCCCAAGAACATTTCAAGAATATTCCAGGAATATTCTAAAAAGAAGTCACAAAAATAGTCAAAAAATAGGTGGATGTGTATCATGTTATCTCATTTGCACTTGCATATGTAAATAACCAATAATAACTTATGACAAATTAGCCAATAGTAGCCAATTTTAAAATAATTTTAAATAACCAACAATAGTGAATCGTAAAATAATTTAGAATAAAAAATAATTTCCTAAGAAAAAAAACCAAAATACCCTATGGTAATATAACTTTAAATAATTGACAATAACTTAAAATAAAATATCCACCAATAGCCTATGGTAATTTAGCCTATAATAACCCACAATAATTTGTAAATAGAATAACCATTAGTACCTTTTGGTAATTTAGCTTAGAATAACTATTAATAACTTATTTAAAAAAAACTACCAATGATGACCTATGATAATAAAACCTAGAATAACAAACAATAGCTCACAATAAAATAACAACCAATAACCATTAATAACCACCAATATCATATGATAATATAATTTTAAACATCCAACAATAACCTATGGAGAAATAACATAAAATAACCAACAATGGCATATGATGGAATAGCTTATGGTAGAATAGCCAAAAATTACCAAAAATTGCATATGATTAAATAGTGTAAAATATCCAACAATGGCTTATGATAGGATAACCTATAATATACTATTGTACAATAACCAAAAATTGCCTAGGGCTAAAAAAAAATGCATAATAATATGTGATGAGAAAAAAAAATCATTCATATAAATAATGGTTCAATGGTTAAAGACTTGTTCCTTAATCATGGAGGTGAAAGGAGATGAATGGTTCAAACCTTCACACTTGCACCTTCGGTTGGTGAGCTAGGTGTTTAAGTGGGTTAGGTTCTTACCTTATGCTAGGTAGTTTAGTGAAGGTTCTTAGGTGCCTAACCTAAATTTGAATTAATTATTAATGCATTTGTTATTAACAATTGAACTATTACTAAATATGATTAACTAATGGTGAATTTCAATTAGTTATTAGTGAATTCACTTATCCATAGCAACTTGTCCTCCTTTACTAAAAGGTCGTCCACATTCATTATGGTAAATTTGTCCAATTTCATTCAAAATTTAATGAAACACAAAGATGAACTTGGACACATTTTAGTGTAGTGATGGTTATCATTACATGACATTAGAAAAAAAATGCAAAAAGGTTACTAAAGAAGATCAAAATCAAATTTCTAAAACATAACATAATGTGCAAAAATAAAAGGAATGCACTTAATAACATGATAATCATAAGAAACTTGTTAAAATTTAGAAAAGGACCAATAATCATCCATGCTTGTGGAAATCACCTATAGAAAAAGAAAAATATTTTTTTACTTTGTTAATCCAGCAAACAATATTGTTAATTCATTGAAACCTTTTTAAAGGAAGAGATTGTCAAACTTCCATTTTGTATAAAGGATGTGATGCTAAAGGGGCCAAAGTTTCCAAGTTACCACTTGTATTATAAAAAGCACGAGATGAAAATGAAAACTTAAAATCAGCAGATAATGAATGTCAAAACCCAATTGTAATGAACACTCAAAGCACAAGATTTTATAGGCTCAAGGGAAAATTATCAAATTGTGATAAACTATCAAGGCACAAAAATAAAGTGGTAAAATAGAAGTATCAAATATGGGACTATTTTTACTAGTTACTATGGTAATTTAGTAATTCCACATTATTGAAATAATAAGTAAGATTAACTAAAAATCACCTACCTCCACTATTTTAAGAGGTAGGGGGCACACTTATCTTTGGGTGGACCCATTAAGGACGTCACACCCCAAATTTTTGAAACCCATCCAACTTCAAAACAACATAGGACTCACATAAAAAAAAACTTTTCATTCCAAATTATTTATCAAAAGGTTACCAAGTCGTGTAGAATTCAAAACTCTAATTAAATTTACAAAAAAATGTGTTTTGATGTGGAAAATGAATGCATAAGGAAAAAGTTTTAGAAATGTAACACAAGGGATTTTTTTTATCAGGACCACAAAAGGAATTTATTTTTTCAGAATTTTTCTAGAATGTTAAGTTTTAATAATACTTCAAATGCCAAACTACTTAATATTTTTTATAAATAATTGATTGAATCAATTTTCATTTAGTTATGAATTGTTGAGGCCAAGATCATTGAATCCTAAAGGGTCATTGATGTTAAGAATACAAATGATGACTATTTTTCACTTTTGTTATTTTAATCACCAATTTGGATCATTCCTTTGTGCATGTATTAAATAAACAAGAAAAATAATGTAATGTTTAAATGTGAGGACATTTTAAACAAAAGAGTTAAGAATGGTGTTTAAAATGGGTTAGGAATGGTTCAAGAATCAAAATGCTAATGCATATTATAAGTTTTTGGGTGTTCATTATTTTTCATGAATGTGTGCACAAGTGGGGAAAACATAACCCTCTTGGTTTAATCAAATAAACTAATGTATAAGTAGATGGAATTTTATTTCTTAAATTAGGTTTAACTTTCTTATGATTTTGGCAAGGTGGTTCCTAGTGGTACCACCCAAGGATATTTTCACCTTAAGCTACCTTCATTGTTTTAGTTAATGATTTAAAAGGATGAGTTGAATGGTTAGATTTTTGCTAAATTGAAATAAGATTTAAGGTTCAATCATGAAGATTTTTAGGTGGTTTAAGGTTAACATATATAGACTTATGCAAAATTAGATGGATTATTGATTTTTCAATAGTGAATAGTTCATGGCATTGGAAGTAGGAAAATGGATGTGCTAAATTATATCATGAATGTAGCAACCGAATGTTCATTACCACTACACACACATATTTGATATCATAATCTTTTGTTTTTTGTTTCAATCTTTTTGTTAATTATTCCTTTTATATATATAGTTTTCAATCCATCTCTTGTCATCCTATTGAATTGTAAGATATAAAAATACCAAGTCATCAACTTTGCTTTAACCCAACCACCTATTTTTTGATTCAATAAAAATTCATAGATGTAAAAGATCATGTAATTATGGAGAACCCACACATTCTAAACCATTGAATTTTGAACATGAATCTACAATCATTTGTGTCATCATTTTAAAAAAATCAAATTTACCTACAAAACCAATGATTTAAATGGACATTATAAATATATTTGACCAATTCTATCAACATGTCTTATGGTTGGATAACAAGTTATAAAAATTGTGCAAGAAATATGAATTTTAACGACTTCATGAAATTGAACAATGAAATTTTGCTTAAGCACAAGATCTTAAAATTGGAAAATATTCAATTATATTTCAAGTTTTATTTATCCACATCAAGGCTATAGGTTATTGCGGTTTTGTTTACTGTGAGACATCCCCCTTGTATTGTTAATTTGATGGTAATGTATAGTGGTGTTTAATAGCTTAGTAAGACATGTTCTTGGTTTTTTTCTTTTATTTATTGGGATTCATGTTTTTTTGGTTTTTTGTGTGGTACTATGAAGAGTGTGATAACATGTGTGGAAGACTCTATATATTCATTTATAATAATCCATTGCCCATATCAAGGTGAAGCATGAAACAAACTACATATCTTTAAACAACACCAAAAAATTCAAAGATAAAAATATTAAAATGATTGAATTTGAAAATGTCATTATGACCAGAATTTTTAAAACAAACCACCAAAATTAAACCACATATTAAACAACAAAATGAAAATACATGGTAGTAATTATGAAATGATTGAAATGACAACAAAACTCATAAAAATAAACCTAATATTTTATCAGCACAATTAAGATGATATTATAACCAACACACCAATCTTGTTTCTTCTTTTCTTTTCTTTTGATATAGTGAAGGTTTGTATTATAAATCTTAATTAATGTGGTGAATATTCTATTATTATTTAAAGCACCCCCCAATGGTGCTCAATATTTGACCCTGCAAATTAAAAGTGGATTACAAAAAGTGAAAGCATCAATCCAATGATGATAATTTTCATCAAAGTTCGTCTAGGTAGGATAGTTTTAGGTTTTATAAGTTATCATACATGACGCCCTCCCAAGTCCCGGGGTGAACCCACTTGAGGGTTCACCAAATTGTAATTGCGGAAAGTTGGGACTCGGAAGGCGCTCCCAGCTTCTAACTCTAAAAAGGGGTAGAGGGTCGAGTTGGGAGCCCAGAAATTAGACTAGGAAGAAGGTTTAGTAGATCAAGCTTGAATCTGCATCAAAACAAACCACAAAGTGGTTAATTCATGTTTCCGGGACACCCTTAGGTGTTGGGACAAGCCACGGGCACTTTGGACCACGAGACACACCACGGCCTGAACTCGTGGGAAGCCACCACCTTCCCCCATATAGTATTCTCTACGACGCCCCGTCGAGACTACATCCAAGTGGCTGTTTTTCCCGAGACTCCCAAGTTGGAGTCCCGAAATTGTCCCGGTTGGAGCCCCGGGACTTTGGGAGCTTATAACTCCCGACTGCAAGGTCTCATTGCAATGAGGTCCGAACCAAACTTGTAGCCCTCATCGAGATCTTTTCAAGGACGTATTACACTCTCAATTCGGAGGTCGGAAAGAGGTCGATTCCTGACTTTTAGTGGTCGGGAGTCAAACTGCCAGTTTGACTCCTGGCCCTTCTTTTGCCCATAACTTGGGCGAAAGATGTCCAAATGGCCAATGCGAGGCCATTTTCGATATCTAAGCTTCAAGACTTTCCAATGACACCAAGAACACCCCAATGCAAGGTGTTTTAGGTCCTGCTGTTGAGCTCTAAATATTCAAGAGTCCCGGAGGACTCCAAATTCCCAACTTTGGAAGTGTTGGGATTCACCCCCACACTTGGCCAAAGTGAGGTTACGATAATACACTAGACAATTATAACATGGAATTTTGTCCTTGGGGGATTTTGACTTGGAGTCATTAAAAAAATAGAAATTTATAAAACATCAATGTTGATTTTTGTGTGAATTAGAAACAATGTCAACATCCTTCATCCACCTCATGTATATATTAAATTATAATCAATTTTCATCTTAAGAAAGTGGCTACTAGTAGAGGTGGACTACCATTGTCAAGTGTCCATGGTGCAACATTGAAAAATAGATAGGGACATTAGGTGCTAAAAGGGAAAGTGACAATATGTATTCTAGTTGTAGGAGGGCAAGTTGATTTTACAAATGGCCAATTTGATACTATTTGCAAGTTAGAAAACAAGTTAATTTGCAATTTCATTATTTCAAAATTTACCTCTTGTTGCAATAAGGTGTTTAAAAGCTCTGTTGAAATTTTATAGATTTGAACATCCAAAAAAATGTAAACATGTTGGATTACATTCATAATTATAAACTACCAAAGATAGAGTGTGGGGACAATACACCCAAATGAAATTAATTAAAGAAAGTCAAACCATAGTATAGGCATAATCTACTTATCATTATCAATTAGAAGAGCAAATCCTATAATGCATGTGTGATGGATGGTGCAATTATAGGTTGACACATAGTTGAAAAATGTTGCAATATTGCACTAAAGAGAACTTTCAATTGCCCAATCTAAAAATTATGCAAGAAAAAACCGTTCACACAAAAAATGGTCCTTCCTACATCCCAAAGGTGCTAATGTTGATCAAATATTTTTTGGAATAATGAAAATATTTTCCCACAAGGTGGTCATTATATGCCAATGCACTAATGTTGATGTGGGGCTATTTTTGGTTTACTTGGGTGTTTAGATTGTTGTTTTGTTGGCCCATATTTCAACTTTATTGGCTTATTTTTTCTTGCACCCTACATTTTTGAATTGACGAAAGTGAAAGTTGCTAGAAATGAAAAAACTTAATAGGAGTCAAAATTATAAATGTGCATCAAGAAAAAATGCATCAGTTGAAAGCACATTGAATAGATTAATTTTTTAAATCCATCAATAGTTAAGATTAAAAAAATCAACAATAAACAAAGAAAAAATATGTTGGAAGATGGAAAAAATAAACCTACATAACTAGCAGAAATGGCACACAACTTGATTTATTGTACACATAGTTGATACATAGTCAAAACCTAGTCAAACCCAATCAAAACACAGTTGAAATCTAGTCAAAACTTAATCAAAACCAAAAATTCAAATTCAAACAAAATATGACTTCCCACTCCATGCATTAAATGTTTTTTTGTGAAGTGTTCAAGTTTTTTTGTAATGGTTGCAACAACACATTAAATACTTGAAAAAAAAGAAAAAAAGGGCATGGTGAAAAAATTGAATAATAATAAAAAACACCATTTACATAATTACTTGAATGTCATTGACATGCATTGATAGTTGAGAAGCTTTGTAAGTTTGGCTCCTTGCTATTGGGTGCAAATTTTTTGAAGTGTACCAAAATCTTGTCATAATGTCACTTTTTTCTGTTTTTTTTACCTAGTCCTTTTTTACCATGTAAAGACACATTTATGGATGATTATGATGGAATCTAAAATTGTAATAGTAAAAAATATATTCATTCAAAAAAATTTGACAACTTTTGATTCATTATTTTTTATGGGGATCAAAATATAAAGTAAATAAAGGACTATAGTAAGGACTAGTAGGACCTTTTCGTCCTATGTGGTACACCTTAAAGGATTTTCAACCCCCTAAGATAGTTCCAAGAAAGACCATGAATGCACATTTGTATGGGTTAAAACTAATGCCAAATTCTTTGCATTCGAAAAAAATAATTCTAAGTTTTTCAAGGTGTGTGGACAAGTTACTAAACATCATAAAATTGTCAAGAAACATCTTCATGAACACATCAATGTATTCACAAAAAGCTTTAATGACAACTTGTTGATAAATAAGTAGTTCATTTTCGACACCAAATGGTATTACAACCCATACAAAAGCGATTTTGTGGTGATCTTTAAGTGTTATAGATATTTGATGGTATCTTGAAAATCTATCAAAGAATGTATATACTTCATGAGCGGCCACAATGTTGACGACCTTGTCCGTAAAGGGTAAAGGGTTGATGACCTTGTCCATAAAGGGTAAAGGGTTGACGGCCTTGAAATTCCTTTTTAGTAACTGCATTGAGCTTCCTAAAATCTACACATATTCTCAATTTTCCATTCTTATTGGGTATAACCACCATGGGTGATAAACCAAGTTGCATGTTAGATGGGTTTGATAAAACTAACATTTAATATTTTGTCAATCTCTTGTTTAACAAGCTGTGTAATTAGGATTTAACCAGTACTTCATTTGATGAATAAGTGGTATTATGGTGTCCACTATTCAATTTGATGTTGAATGATCTTTTGTGGAATTCCCTTCAAATCCTTGTAAATTTAAACAAAAATATCTTTGAATTTTTTTAATAGTTCAATTAGTTGTTTTGTGCAATTCAAGTGAGATTTAATGGAAATTCAACTTGCCATTCACTCATGGGATTTGGACAGTCTAGGGGGACTAGTCATCCGAGGCTCCTCCCTTCTCGAAAATCCATATATTCTTTATCATTATATGGATGGCTATATTTCGAGCATAGATTTGAAGTTCAACCTAGATGTGAAAAATGGAGCACCTAAATAACGCATCTTCATAGATCAAAAACTACAAGATCACCCACAAATATTTTTCATTTTAGGGTGATGTAGGGATCATACCATTCAAACCTTTTTTTTCTTTTCTTGGAAGTCCAAAGTAAGTCATCAATTCAAGTGATTTATTCATTTTCACCTATTGTACTTTTGCTTATATACCTAGATTCAATTTCCTTAGTTATTATTCTAGCTATGGTAAGATTTTAAATTTGTTCCTAAGCAGATTTTTCATTTACTACAATATCTTTAGCTTTTGGATGGAAAAATGTGGTAGGTAAATGCTATTTGAAGTTATTAAAAGGTATAAATAGGCTAACTGATAGGATAGGAACTATTTGAACAAGTGGTATAAACACCTAGTCATTCTTCTTAATACATGTCATTATCTCTGAATCAATGACAAATTTAGGGTAAAAAGATGTTGGAATTGTTATGGTCCTTATGGAAAATAATTTAGGTTCTATGGCAAACATAATATTTTTTTTCCTTAGAAATCTTAGATTGAAAATCATAGCATACTAGAATTTTTGGTCTTCTAGTTTGAACACATAATCTTTTGGTAATAGGTATGGTTCTAATAATACTTGTTCCCTAAGTGGTGATAGTAATGGTTTTCCAATCATGGGATACTTTCGGTTCTTTTTACCATGGACGTCCTAACAACATGGAGTAGTTAGAATCCAAAGTGTTATTAATTAAAAAAATAAATGTAATAACATAAGGGATACCATGAACAAAAATCTTAAGGTCCCTAATCAAACCTTATGGTTTTGAAATGGTTTGATCAGCCATTCAAATATTATAGGGTATCGGGTTAGGTTTAGACAATCCCAACTACATCCATAACTTCTCCATAATAATGTTGATTCCAAAAACACCATCAAGAATCATTAATGAAATTCTTCCCAATTTGAACTTGAATAACTATCATTTGATGATCAATGGCCACAACTACATAGGTTGGATGAGTAACAATTGGTTGAGAGGACATTGATTAAGTATTTTTAACAAGTTTGAAGATGTGCCTTTTGATGTTAGGAACAATCTTTAATAGTGGCCCCAAGTTAAGGACATATTTGGTTTCCAAAAATTATATATTAATATCCTTTAATATTTGCTCCAATGTCTTTTCCAACATCACTAGTTGGGTTGATAATTCAACAAGTGGTTGGCTTGTTATAGGTTGATGTGTACGATCAGGTAGTCCAACCCAATTAGATTGCAGTGGTCCATTATAATCACTAAGCGTTTGAACGTTATTTCACCATGTTGTAAATTTTTAATGGTATGGACAAAAGAATCTCGCATTTGTTCATTTGTTTGCCAATCCGCTCTCACCTTAACCTTCATTAATTCTCATACCTTGAGAACATGTTTCCCTAATACTTGGCTATAGGTGGTAACATTAGCTACTACATTAATTGGTACATTATCAATTTTGACAAGTTTAGTAATTACTTGAGTTGTATTGGCGGTTTTAGTGCAAAACATGTTTTGTACTTCTTTCTTACAAGGACAATTTCTTAATCTATGTTCCATATTATAAGAAATGATGCATGGATATTGTAAAGGTACTTTCATGGGTTTAGCTAATTGGGTAGTAACCTCAATTATAGACTTAATAGTTTTGGTAGGTGCAACAAGTATTACATGTATTTCCTTTTTCTTATTGTGACAGGTTTCCACAGAATGATTGATTTTGCCACAAGTTGAATAAGTTGTCTATTAAGCCTAGTTGTAATATAGGTCACCATTGGCTAAGCAATTGGTTTAATCTCAAGTTAGGTAAACAATGCATTGTAATTTGTTATAACCAATCCATTTTCTTCACAAATCATCACAACCTTTTTGTGTTTGATGACCTTTTTGTGTTTGATGAAAGTGGCTTTCTCCATATCGATGGTTGCCAACTTTAAGTATGGTTGCAGACCTATTCAAAAAATTACCAGTGAGGAAGATATTTGTCACTTCAACTTGTACATAATTTGCAAACTTAAGGAGATGTTCATAATAAACCTTGGCCAGGTCATTAAATTATTGTTGAATAGTTTGAAGTTGCATGTAAACCTCCTCATAATTCTTCACAATGTGGAAACATTTGCAAAACACCTATTCCAATTCTTCAAATGTGCAATCCACGTGGTCTTTTAAAAAATTCTTGCCCCATTTTGAGATATTATCTCTTAGCATAAAATCAAACAAATTAATTATGTCAAATTGCATAGTTTCCCCATTTGCTTTAATTGCCATCTTGAACATTTAAATATTAACATTAAGGTCTATATCCTTGATGTAAGTTAGACATTTTTTCTATAAGGCAACTTACTAGAATGCTTTGGTCATATTACAACCAATGGATACCATGGTGGCATAAACATCCTTGGATTTAGTGTTGGGCATCCATAGGGTGGATTAAAGGTGGTCCTCCAAGTGGGTATTCTTTTGGTGATCCGCCTTCAAGTGTTTCACCACTAGGCGAGTCATCTCCAAGTGGCCATCCATTCAGTTATAGAGGTGGAACATTACCCCTTGGTAATTGAAATGAAGCAGCCATGAATAGGTAATCTAATGATGTTGGGTAGGTTGATAGGCATGGATGTTGTTACTAGTGGTTGAATTGGTTATTTGCTGGAATTCAAGGTTGGCCACAATGGTTTCAAAACCTGAATTCTACCATAATTTTGAGGTGGAACCAGTTACACAACAAGTTGATGTGGATTGGGTTGCACAATAGGCTAATTCGCTTTTGCTACATTTGGACTAGTTCCATGCATTGGTTTACTTTTAGGAATCATGAAATTATTCCCCTTTCCCTAGAGTAATAAATTGAGTACATGTTAGGGTCCATAGGTGAATATGGTGGTATTGCATTATACCACATTGGGTAATATGAGTAAGGTGCAAGAAACAACATTAAGTTGCTTTGGTACATTTGGTGTAACATGTTGTTGCCAACCTCGTAGTATGTTGATTGGTTTTGCCTCATTAATGCATTTGGTAGTTTTTGAGTTTGTTATACATGTATACCAATATGTATCATTGGCATGCACAAGGTAGAAGTTTGTAAAGTGGTCATAAATTCATCTTTCATGAACTATTTGAGTTTATTGTCCACAAAAAGATAATGTTTGAATCAATGTCCTTTTTGTTGGCAATATGCATAGGTTGTGACTTTAACAATAGGTCGTTTGGTTGTAATAAATACAATCTATTGAACATGTGGTCACTCAACAAATCTTATATATTAATTCTCTTGTATGTTTGTGACACGACAAATCTACTGCAAAAACATTCTATGGCAGAACCGGCCTCTGCATTTTCTATGGCAGAACCAGCCTGTGGGTCATGGTGGCGGAGAAACACACGTCAGCCATCGATCGTGTCGTCACCACAGACACTCTGAGCTTCCTCTACTTGGTGGTCCTGGAAACATAATTTAAAACAAAATTCACTAATGTCCTCCGAGCAGACCGGGTTAACTAACACTAACCCTAATAATAAGGTGGGGTCATAAGCGGGTCCCCACTAGTATAGTTAGTTAAACATAATAATTTGGCGATGGTCTTTGTCAGATAATGACAAGTGGTGGGGTGGATTCTACCATTTCAATATGTGGTACATGACCAAATTGGTGAGAAAGTACCCACTCTAGACCTCATACCTTTCCAGCTAATCAAGTAATTGTCCATGTTCCAATTTTGAATCTGCTATGGGGAGATTCATTGCACAAACAAGTTTAATGGTTTGAAATCCAGCAATAGGTGTTGATTGTGATGGAACAATAGCTTTTGGGTTGTAGTATATAGGTGTTCCTATTTTATAGAAGTTGTTTCATCGACATTTTGAACAAGTGTGGTGTGGTATACACTTGGTGATACCCTTGGCCTTAGCTATTAGGATGAATGTTGGGGTGTTAAATGTCAACCAATCAAAGTACTTGTGATTCCCTTCCTTCACATTGTTTAATAAATAACCATGAAATAGGAAAATCATTTGCCATTGGCTATCGAGATTCCATGATTGGGGACATCAACATGTGGTAGTCCTATAGCTTGAAAATGTGGTTGTCCTTATAATTGAACTGCCTTAGAAACAAGTTATTATGGTGCATCTAATTATAGTTGCTTTCTAAAGCCTTTTTATGATTATTCTTGACATCCCACATTGATTTGAAACAAATGCTAATTCTCAAATTTCCTTGATAAACATGTTGCTTTGAAAAAAATCAGAAAAACAATCATGTACATTTCAAAAACTCTTCAAACTACATCATAAAAAATAAAAAACTATTACGACATGGAAGAATTTTAAAAACTACTAAAACGAGTACACCATAAAACTAAAACTTCAAAAACAAAACAATTCTTACTCAAACCAAAGATTGTAAACAATGTGTTTACAATTTCGATACACTACGTGGTCACCACATGTTAAAGGTATTTTTTATTCCTTTAGACTTTCTCTTATTCATTTGTTTTGCCTCAAATTATTACTACAATAGGTACACACAAAAACTTGTGAAAACTACATTTTGCCATGGCAATAGGTTGAAGAAAAATAAAATTGTATGTTACAAAAAATGTACAATGAAAAAAATGTGAAACTCTATGAATGTCTATTCTGCTCTCTCCTTGTGATCTTCCTCAATTCTTATATTCAAAAATTAGAGTTGTTTGTTCTCTTGAAACAATAAGTAGCCGATAAAGTTTAAAAAATCTAAGTAGCTACTGGTCATAGATTCCACAGACCTATTCTATCATTAATGGATTAGACTAATAGATCTGTCACCAACTTGTTACAATAACAGTTTGATTAATATAACCTATCCTTTACCTGTTGGACTAACATACTGCTTAATGGTTGGATACCAATTGTCTATTACCAACAAGTAGCATTATCAAAAATATTAAATGCCTTTAACTAGTTTGCCATAGGTAACAACCCATTACTCTTATACAATTTCCAAGCATATATCTATCTCACAAGGTTTTCATTTTTCTATGGATTTTCCTTTGAAAAGACTAATAGGATTAAATCTACCTCCTCAAATTGTTGAGAACAAACTAAATAAACACATCACCCAACAATTCCAAAAGTGCAAAACCAAAAAATATCGACTAAGGATGACCGTAACCCTAAATTAAAAATTTCACCAAAATAATCCCAATCCAAAATATGGAGTACAACCCACAAATGCCACAAAAAGTCATGGAATATGTTGAAATTTTAAAAAATCAACACATTGAAGGTGTAGTGGCTTCAAGCTACATCTTTTGAGTTAAAAAAAAGATTTGGTTTAAAAATGGAAAATCGCCATCATCGAAAGTATAGCTTTTTAATATTAGGCAACCTTCATGATTATAAGTTTTTGTAGGTTTTGCTCAAGATATCACATTTCTTTGACCTTAAATTCTAGGGTAGAATGAAGTGGAAAAAAACTTGTGCAAAATGGAGTGAATGTGAGGGAGAAAATGGATGGTCAAAGTTGGTCATCCAATGTAACTTGGAACAAAATCATAGAAATTCAAATAGTTTTCAATCAAAAAATTCACAATTGTTTCAGACTGTTTCCAACCCTTATTACATTTCAGGCAACTTGTTGAGCTTTCCTCTCCCACATGTTCCTCTGGTTCATAGCCGAATTCCAATTTTTGCTATCTACCCCCCAAAGAACCCAGAACCTAGTACACAAATCTAACCATTTTCTGTAGTTAATACTTGCAAAATTTTCACCAAATTTCAACCTAAAAAAATGATTTCAACCTCGGCAAGTGATTTGTCATGGGCAAATTGGCCCACATTTGCCAAAATTTGAGGGAAAACAAATTTCACATGGCAAAGTTTTATGATAAGTTCTAGTAGATAGCCAATAGAATGGTTTTGACTTTTTTTTTCTTACTTTCATGTGTAGTATGTAGCCAAATTTGGCTAAATTAATTTTTGGATGATCGCCACCTTGACTACACCACAAAATCCTTTTAAAAAAACACTGAATTCAGCAGGTCATGATGCCATACAAACGAATTGGAGGCAAAGAAGATGCCCATTCACACATAAGGTCCATTCACACATAATGTTAAGTCAGTGTTAAGTGAAAATCTAGGTGGCAACTTAGGTGCTACTCAATGTTATATGGGTGATTGTTTAATATTAATGGTGCATTCACACTTGATGTTAAGTCAATGTTAAATGAAAATCTAGGTGGAATCTTAAGTGGCACCCAAATGTTAAATGGGCAATGGCTTAATGTTTAGTGAATGTTAGCTTAATATAAAATCTTCATGATAAATAAGTTAAGTCCTAAATGACTCGCATGGTGTTTAGGGGAGTCAAAATTTGAGTACCTAACACCAAGTGTGAAAGCACCTTATGTGAATGTTAACTTAACATAAAATCTTCGTGGTAAATAGGTTTAGGTTCTAAATGACTAGCTTGGTGTTAGGGGACTTAATACTAAACTCCTTAACACCAAGTGTGAATGCACCTTCAAGACATAATATTTCATGTATTATGGAGCATGCCTGCTAGTATAGGAATTTGGGTGAGCTCCAATTTTCCAAATGGGCAGCAAAGTGGGCACAATGACCTATATTTAATGAAATGAGTCAAAAATGATATATATATATTCAAAGCATTTTTATAATGGAACAAAAATAGTATAATTAAACAAGTTACTACATCATATGGTAAGAGGTTTTTTCCAAGGTAGTTTACATAATTAATAAAAATAAATGCTATATATATATATATAGACACACACACACCATGATTAATTACCATAATTTAATCAAATCCATTATAACCACATGCATTGCAAAATATGAAAATGCATAAATATTACATAATGATTTTGACCATATACCCTTTATTTACCCTATTATGTACCCAGGAGTATATTAAGGTAAATAGATTTACCATCACAAGGATAAACACTCAGCCAAATTTTGTGTCAATCAAGGCATGATTTTAAGAATGACTTTCTTTAGGTGGCTGTATTTGAGCTGGGGAAAATAATAATAATATTTAAATTTTCGGACGACATTTTTTTTTACTGGAAAAAAATTCACCAAGAAGAGAAATTTAAATAAATAAATAAATAGAAGTGATTTTTGGAGGTTTCTAGGTCGTGAGAAGTGAGGGCCAAAAAAAGAAAAAAATTGCCAGATTTGTATATTTGGTTATTCATTGTGTGTATTAAAAAATATAGAAGGATGATTGAAGATTTTTATTTTATTTTTTTATAGCCAGATTTTGGCTAAATCTTCCTGGGGATGCTAACTACTTTTTCTACATCTTCCCACCCATGATCGCCACTTTGGGTTTTTTTTTTTTTTTTTTAATTCCTTAAAAAGCACTGCTACCTAGAGGCTAGTACCTACAGAGGTAATTATTGATAACCTACCCTTATGCATAACTGATTGTTATTACCCGGATCTTTTTGATAACCTATTCAGGAACCCAATCTTTTGATGCTGATAACCTGTGTGGTCCGAGAAAATATACCCGGTGGTTATGTAAAAAAGGAAATAACCGGTCAACTCTGGTGTTGACAACGGTTAACGGTCTGCCCGCCAAAAGAAAGTGCGTGCAAGAACACTGCCTGCCTCCCTTCTTCTTCTTCTTCTTCATCTTATCTTCCTCGTCCGCTGTTGCTGCTTTTTCTTCTCGCCTTGTCGTGTTGCACAATTTTACTGCGTCGCATGCACTCCACGCAAGCTAGCTTTTCTAGCATACTTGCCTCTTTACCTCCTTTTGTTGTTTCCCTTTCTCTCTTTCCTCTCATTGTTTTGTTGTTGGCGAGAGGGGGTTTTGGTGTTGTGTGTGATGGAGAAGCGGCGGTTGTAAGGTCGAGATGTGCCGAGGAGGGAGAAAGAAATGAGGTATTCGTCAAGGAGCCATGACATGAGAGGGAGAGAGAGAGAGAGAGAGAGAGAGAGAGAGAGATTATTATTTGTTTTGACAGACAACAAAGGCTACATGAACCTTGTGTAACTAGAATGTAATCTAGGAGTAGGAAGCGAGGGGAGGATGAAAGAGAGGGCACGTCTCCTTTTTTATTGTTCTTCTTCTGTTCCAGGGTTCTCTCAAGAGAAGGAGAGGAGGAAGAGGAGGTTCTTCTTCTTCTTCTCCAATTAGTTGCAGATGTTGTTATATAGCTGAATTGAAGCGCGGGTGAGGGTTGCAGTACTCTGATTATGATTCGACCGAGATTCTTCACGAGTCAAGACGTCAACGTGCTCATTTTAGAAAGGTGAAGCACAAATTAGCTCCCAAATTCTATTTCTTAGTTTGTTCCAGGCGTAGGCGAGAGCAGGAAGAGAGTTCTTTAAGAATGTCTGTTGCATTTCAATGTTGGGAAATCGGTGGAGGTCGACATGGTGGTGGTGGATACAAGATGGGGCAGCGTCATCAGTATGTTTGTGATGCATCGTCAACTTACAGATGGCTGCAACAGGCCGCTCATGAGTCCTCCGCAGTGGGAAGAAGCGCTTTGTCTCCCTTCTCCTTGCAGTCACAAGCCGCCGCCATAAAAGCTTGTAATCTCCCTCCTCACCACAGAGGCGTCACTGCCAGATTAGACAACGCTTCCTCGAATTCACACATCTGTGACTCGCACAACATGTCCCTAGATGTGGAGGCATCGACTCTAACGGCAAAGCAGACCGTCTCCATCGTTTGCCTCTCTGATCAGCCAACTCTAGGGTCATCTCTCACCATTCTGCCTTCTGCAGATCAACCCGACGCCGAGGGATCCATGGAACCTAAGGAGGCCTTATCGAGATCTGGCAGCATTGCCAGATTACTCGATTCTGGGAGGATTCCAAACGCTATAACAATTGTGAGGCTTGATACTCCTCCATATAACAGTAGTTCTTCATTGGTATTGCATGAAACGGACAGGGTGCTTAGGAAGATTAAGCACCCAGCACAAGAAAGCCCATCATTCGTTTATGACACACTGCCCAAGGCTGAGCCAATTCTGCCAACTAAGGAGGAGATTGCAGATGAGAATTCATCTTTATCATCTTCATCAATTGAAGCTGGGGCAGATCAAGACAGTTCATGCTCATCAGATGCAGAAACACAGTCTAGTGGCCCTCTTGATCAGATGACCTGCCTTGAAAGCTCTCTTCCTATCAGGTGAGCCAGCCACAGTACCATCTGAATACACACTTCCATGACATTATATCAGCTTGAATTTGTTTCTGCCAGCATTTCATTTGATGTAGGTGGTCAATTGTTACTTGAGATTCCTTACACTACTAGACTCCTGAACATTGATTAGCTTCTGTCAGGGTCACATTCTACAGCCTTCTGTTTCAGTTTTGCTGAGTGAAGTGTGCCCCCCGCCTTTAGCTGAAGAGTAAAATCCACCTGCAGGATGTCCTTTTGTCAAAGACAGATTGAGCCTCATGGCCTCTCTCTCTCTTTCTCACATACACATAAACACAAATTAAGCAGATCAATGTTGTCAATGCTTGGTCCATATACTAGTGGCAGGGATACTACTGCTTATATAAAATAACCATATGTGCCTAATACTTAAATGTCTTCATGGCCTTCCATCTCATTCTGAAAAAGTTTCTGTTCTACAGAGAGCTTTATTTACTGTTTTCCAGACCTATGTTAGGCTCATGGATGTGTGGTAGCTATTTTATGCCCTGGACCTCTGTCAGTATGATGTTAGTCATTTATAATAGGTTGGCATGACTTGGTTTTCCTGCTATGAGGAGCCAATGCAGTATAGGAGTGGTCAATGGGTAAATATTCACGAAAAGCATGTGGGTACCTAAGGGTTAAACCTCAGGAGAAGAGCATGGCCACTGTTACAGTGGTAAGAGAGTGGCCAATGCAGTATAGGAGTGGTCAATGGGTAAATATTCACGAAAAGCATGTGGGTACCTAAGGGTTAAACCTTGGGAGAAGACCATTGCCACTGTCATGGTGGTAGGAGAGTGACCATGCCCAAAAGAAGGCAGTAGCCCAAAGGCTACATCAGATCCTCAGTCACCCTTAGTTGGCAGATTTCACATCTTCTTCTTGTTCTACTTTTTCCTGCTGTAATCATCCCAGACAGGGGTCAGGTGTCCATGAGAGAATTTCATGCTTATCAATCTTGTATGTGTTCTGTGGTGCAGGAAACCAGGGCTTTCCAAGTTTTTTGGTGGTAAATCACGGTCATTCTCCTCACTAGCAGATGTGCAGTCTATATCAGATCTTGAAAAACCAGACAATCCATATGGCAGAAGACGAAAGATGGGCTTCAACTGCCATCTCAATAGACATCGGTCATATCCTCCTCTCTCACGCTCCTCTGTCACAGGCATTTCCAAGAAATCAGTTAATGGCAGTAGAAGTACTCTGGTAGTGGCAGTTAAGTTAGGGGGAATTGATGAAGATGATGAAGATAATGCTTCACCTCATCAACGTTCCTCCAGGAGCAGTCTAAACAGATCACTGCCTCCCAGGTCTTTCTCCCTTACAGATCTGCCAGAGGCAGGTACCTTGGGAAGAACTTTTGGACGGTGTTAGTCTGCATACAAAGGGGAATTCAATGTTCTTGATGGCTGTAGCATTTTGTGAGCTGCAGAATGGCACTGACTCTGACCATGGAGGAGACGAGGCATGCTGTTATCTCCACATGAGGTGGCAAGGTGCTAGCCAACATGACTGTGTTTTCCCATTGCTTCCAGAAATTTGACAGAAACTTGGGACACAGATTTTTGTATAATATTTTGCCCACAATTTTGAGCAGATTATTATATAGTTATCTACACCCACCAGCGTAAGCATCTGGATAATCTGGAATGCGGCGTGGCATACCTGCCAGACCTAAAAAATGCGTTTTACTCGGGGGTCTTCGACCTCAGCATTATGCGGGTCAGCCTGCCCTAGCTGATAAAGTCAGTGGGGAGTGATGGTAGCTAGTCACTGCCATTCATGATGAAGGTGATAGTCTTACATGTGAGTGACACTCACCAGCACTCATTTTTGTTGTGTTTGTTTTGGTTTGGCTGGAACTGACATAACAGTTAGCTTTGAAGGGTTGTTCTGGATTTTCTCTGCTATCTCATTGATAGGACGACAAGGTGCAAGAGGTGTTGTTTCTGCAATAATTATTGTACAGTTTTTCAAGATTATCCAGCCTTGTTTGATAAATGTGAGAAACACAATGACCAGAAGGCTCAAGAGATCAGAAGGCACAAGGGATCAAATCGTGCAAAGCAATGCAGGTCTTTATAGTGGACATTCTGAGAAGGTATATTGAGCCCAGGAGGCCTTGTTTGAAAGCAGCAGACAAGGATGTTGCTGATCAATACAAACCAGTGACACTGTGCACTAAATATTAAAATTGACCAGGACCCTATATTGAAACCTTTGTTTGGATTCAGAGGAACGTAGTGCATTTGGTGGTGAGTGATAGTGTCAACAAAGGTGCCTTTGTCAGCTCTTGTCTTATAGGGATGCTCAGATATAAGATGTGTAGTGGGTGTAGGTCCGACATTCTTTTAGAGCAAGGGGAATCTGTGAAGTACTTCAGAACTTGTTCGATGCACCAATAAATGTTCTCACAGTGGTGAGCAACCTTCCATTAGTGATATTTGGCTATCGCTTGCGGATACAGGTGCTTGTTAGGGTACTTCAAGCATATTGTAGAAAGGTGGACTCCGCTTACGGTGAGATTTGGAGGTGCCTAATCCTGAAAGTAAGTCTGGCATAGAGCAGTTGCCTCTCTATATTCTGTTGAAGTTTGGCTTTAGTCCGTGGTACATGTGAAAGGGTACTTTTATTTGGTGCAGAATTCTGAGATTTGATGCCAGGGTACTCCTCCATGAGCACTGAATGATTCTATTGCTGAAGGCTGAAATTTATTGGAAATTCCACAGTGAAAACCTTCACAAAGGATGATTTTGATGCATCCGACATTCTGAGTATGTTGTTGGAAGGAGTGTAATGAAAACAAAGTGGCCTATACTTCTTGTTTGTCCTGCTTCTGGCCCTTCTTGCAGAAATTATGCTCTGGGGAGGAACATCAGAGAATTCAAGGATGCACTGTTGCGGAGGTGGATGTATTGCAAATTGTAGATGAATTGGAGAAGATTTTGTAGCTGACGTTGTTGAGGTCTGATCTGTGTTTGATATATGTTTTGTAGGGCATGTACCATCAATTGAATTTGGCATTGAAGAGCTCAACTTCATGATTCTGTTAAGCATAGGCCTGGGCATTGATACTATGGGCTTTTTTTTCCCAGAGGATTTTGGTGATGAGGCTTTCAGGCCTATATGGCAACTTTCTCAAATCTGTCAGTTGGGCAATAATCTGAAATCTGAAGCAGGAGTACTGGACACAGGTAGGCACACTGTTCAAAGCTGCAATCATCTGACAGACATAGGATCAGAATTGGTATCCTAATAATAGAAATTGGTGGTGGACAGAATAGGTGCATTAGGAGTGAACCATCTTCCAATACCATCTTCATTGGAAGATTATTTCATATTAGAGTTGTCTGTAAAATTCAGCAAACATGGCATTGAAACCCTGTGTTTCACTAAAACAATGGCTGAATATGCACAACCCAATTCAAAATTTTGCAAAGACATCCGATGGGGTTCCAAACTTTGTTGCAAATGTGCCCATTGCAAAAGTGTTTGCATTGTGCATATTTGCTTGTGTGTTTGTTGTGAGAGAGGAAAAGAGAGCTAGAGGGCACAAGGGCAAATACCAAAAGTTTTTGTGAAAGAGAGCAACAAGGTTTTGTGAGAAAGTAATGCACAAGATGGTAGGAGCCCATCTGAGGGGGCAAAAAGCAAACAAGTGCAAGCACATGGAGAGGAGCAACATAAAGACCACTACAAGCATGACATTTTGGAGAGGTTGAGAGGTTGCCATCTATTTTGAGCTCACCAAGTCAAGTTTAGGAATTTCTTTGCAATTCAAAAGAACTACAAAGAGAGATGGTGTTAATTGACTATGCTTGGGAAAATAATAGGTGGGAAGAAGAGGATGTCTTCTCCATTATCACATGCATCACCTAGGCCTTCCTCCTACCATTGTAGTCATTTTTCATTTTTTTCGCAATTTTTTTGAATTGGTGAAAACATACTTGGAGGCCTTTGAGCAAGATATTGTATATATATATATATATAAATATAATTTTGGGATAGTTAATTTCATCTAGCATTTTGAGAAACACATAAAGTGAATATTTGACATAAGATCTTTAACATTATTCTTGCTACCTTTCAAATGAGAGTAAATTTTTCAACAATTTTTTAATTTTCTCACACCTACATTGGTTTGAATGAAACATTTCATTTAGATGTCTTTTATGAAATCATATAAATCAAATTTTTTGTATATGGAATTTAAATAATACAATCAACTCATATTCAACATATGTATAAATATTTCATAAAATTAGGTTTGAATAAATTTTGGAGTCAATTTTCGCTTTGAAATGTTTTGGTACATGTATTACATTTTGTCAAACGTATTTCATAATCATTTTATATCAATCAAAAAATGTAATTTTTTTGACTTTTTTTTTTTTGGGTTTTGAAACTACCTTATTATGAGTACAATTTATGAAAAACCCTTTTAATAATCAAAGTTCAAACACACAAAATAAATTGAATAAATTATTTATAACATCTTTTGTTCACGTGCCAAAATGCAACAAACATATTTACCTGAAACAAATTACTAGCTAGGATAATATAATAGAAAACGCAAAAGAAAAAATAGTAAGAAATCAATAGTGTGTGAAACTTGTAGCAATGAACACAAAGAACACCACAACAAAAAAACACAAAACTAAAAAAAAAAAAGGACCAAAGTTATGAAAAAAAAGGAAATGCACTACAAATGAAAAGGGGAATGGAACACTTGCAAAATGGGGATAAAACTTACAGAGTTAGGACTTGAAACCTTCAACAAAATTGAACACAAACAAGCAATTGGGTCAAAACATGTAATTAGGAACCAAAGGGATTACTTTGGAAAAGGACCACACATCATTTTTCCCAAAAAGAATTCTTACATGCAAATGAAATTTTGAATGAATTTTTTTGTAATTAAAAAAAAAAAAAAAGTTCTGCAATGCATCGCATTTTTATTATTAATCATTATTGAATAAATATGAATTTTGAAAAATGTGTGGATTCTTTATAGATTCAATGTTTCAACTTTTAAAATGATCAAAATTTTAAGTCATCACCAAAAATTAAAAGTTCACACTCTTTAGTTTATTATACTCTAAACTATAATTTTTTTCATAAATCATTTACATTAGAGCTCATTATATGTGGTGAAAGACTCTTGAAGCTCTAAAACTTTGAAACAATTTGAAACATTTTTTGAATTTTTAAGTTTTAGAACTCCACATTTTTAAAAGTACGAGTGTTTTTTGAGTGTGGTTATTGTGTTCTTATCATCTATATTTTGGAAATGAATTTTTGTTTATTATATGAGTTTTTTTTATAGTCCTTTGCAAAATTGGCTCCATCTAATGTAGTAGGTGTACATTTCAAACGTTTTAATTCAAACCAAAACTTAAAATTGAATTGAATGAATTTTTACTCTAGGTTCCTTGACATTCATATGAGGGAAAAAAGACTAACTTGCCATGAGAGAGAGAGAGAGAGAGCTCTAGAATGTTACCAATTCTCTTCTTTTGTTTCTTGCTTGGATTGTCTTGTCCGGAAGCAAGTTTCTCACGTGATCATCTCTGGAGACCAATTCTTTGGGTTTCTGTGTGTAGGATGGGATTTGTCACACAAGATGATGTGATGTTCCCATGCTCACCGTGCGAGAATCGTTGCTCTTTGCGGCTCTTTTGCGACTACCCAATTCCATGACCCGGATCCAAAAGATCCAGCGTGCAGACACTCTGCTCAAGGAGCTTGGCTTGGAAAGGTGATTGACGCAAACCCATCATTTCTCTTGATGGAGACAACATTGGGTTGTAGACAGATTCTCTAGTTGTTGCTGCTGCTGCTGCTGCTGAGCTAAAGAAGAAGAAGAAGAAGAAAGAAGAAAAGGGTTGTGTTTTTTTTGCTGTTGAATGCAAGAATTATTCACGTGGATTCGTGTATGTTTTCTGGCGTCTTTTGGCTCTCTCCTCAGGTGCAAGAACACGATTATTGGAGGAACGTTTGTCAGGGGTGTTTCTGGAGGAGAGAGAAAGCGCATAAGCATTGGGTACGAGATTCTTGTGGATCCTTCTCTTCTGTATCTGGATGAACCCACTTTTGGCCTTGATTCTACCACTGCTCTACGCATCCTGAAAGTGCTGCAAAAAAATGCTCAGGTACCAGTACATAACCCTCTGATTTATTTTTTGCAGTGTGCTTGAGAGTTTACAGCTGCTGCCAGAAAGTCTAGCAACTCTGATCACTGTGTCAAAGCTCTAGAACATCATCTGCTGCACTGGCAAGAAGTATAGCAAATCTGATCACTGTGTCAAAGCTCTAGAACATCATCTGCTGCATTGGCAGGAAGTCTAGCAAATCTAGTCAGTGTATCAAAGCTCTAGAACATCTGTTGCTGCCAGGAAGAGCAATTCTATTGGAACTCTTGAAGATTTGTTGCCAAAAGAGAGGAAATCCCATCATTCTATTTGCAGAGCTCAAGAACATATGATTCTGTTGCCAGAAGAGAGGAAATTTTGATCCATGATTCTATGTTCAGAGTTTGAGAAACCAGCTTTAATGGTGGAAGAAGTTCAGAATAACATTGTAATAAAACCATGGTTTTGATACAAATCGGGTTTTATTCATTTAAACCTTAAACTCGATTTGTCAAGCGGAAAAAATCAGGTTTTTACCACCCTTGCTTTTTGTCGCAAGACTCCCAAGTGGGAGTCCTGAAATTGCCAAGGTTGGGACTCCCAAAATTTTTGGGCGCCATAACTTTGCGTGCAGACCTCTAATTAAGATGAGGTCTGAATCAAAGTTTTAGCCCTCGTTGAGAGCTTTCCAACGGTATGTTGCACGCCATCTTCACGCACGAAAATAGGTCATTTCCTGACTTTTAGTGGTCGGGAGTCAAAATGCCAATTTGACTCCCATACCTTCTTTTGGCCATAACTTGTGTTTCAGATGTCCAAATGGGCAATGCAAGCCCATTTTAGATATCTACATTCATCTGGGAATCCACCGGGACTCTAACTCCCAAAGTGGAACTCCTTTGGGGTGTGAGGGTTCATTCCTTCACACCTTCTCACATTCACGGGAATATGTTGTGTGACTTTTGGCTTCCCTCTTAGCCCGCAACCTTGCAAACCCTTGCCTTGGTCACGAACACAAGGCTAGAGTTGTGACACCAACTATAGAACCATTGACTCTCAGTCTCGCTTCAGATTTCAGACCTTGAAAAATAAGGGTTTCAAAAACCTCTGAAGGACTATTTTTCGAAATTCTTTAAATTAGGTCATTGATTTGCAGAATCCCAAAGATTAGGTCATTGATTTATAAAATCCCAAGATGTTCAAAACTTTGCAAGGTCTTCAAATGAGATTGGAATAATTTAAAATTGAAACAAGCTAGCAACAACAACATCTTAAATAGAAAACTATAGATGGAACAAAAGAAATGAGTAGACAAAAACCAAGAGAAGAAAAATGATGTGCTAAGTGTTTTCCCATTTTTTGGTTTTTGTTTTTCTCCTTTTTTCTATTCATCATTTTGCATGGTTTAGGGTTTAGGGTTTGAAGAACTTTGTGATGGCGCTCGATGCTGCACCGCTAATGTGTCCTTTCATTGTAGCATCAGACATTTTCACGTTGAAGGACATTGCCAAACAACATTACAACAACATCAAACTTAACGTCCCAGATAATGCATCCTTGTCGGTCTACCAGGCAACCCTGGGCGGGCACTGGCTGGTGATGGGCCTCAAAACTAACAACTCACTTGTTGACGTGCAATTGTCTAAGATGGAGGTGGCCATAAAAAACATTGCATCTCTTATGGCCGTTGGCAACCTTACGGTCAACCACCTAATGGAGCGTGTGTACCCTGGTGCAATGTTGTTCAAGTTCGCGATGAGCGAGGACCACCAAGTTGCACTATGAGAGTGTAAGTGCTTGGCGAGGACTAAGCTGGGATTGGATGAAAACCTCACACCCACGCAGAGGCACACAAGTTGGAGATGTGGCCATTGTTCAAGGAGGCCAAGGCAACGGGCAAACATGCCTTTTAGCACGCAACCGAACTTTTCGTCAACGGCATTTAGATTTGTTTGCCCTACTCTATTTAGGGGCGCGGGGAACAACGAGACCTATGCATGGTATTGTGGAACATGCACAGGGTGGTGTAAATAAATTGGAAACGGGGGTGTAAATATTAGAGTTGTTTCAGGGTGTTAACCTTGTTTTACTAGTTGAAACCTAACATTTCCTAGGCCAACACTTGCTAAACATTGAAAGGTTTGACTCATTTGCAGTAAGGCGCACTATGCAACTAGGAAAAAATAAAATGAAGAAACATAATGGGGGGCTTGTTGGTTACTTCCACAGCCACTTTAGCCCAAACCTGTCATGGTGGAAGGAAAGAAGCCACAATTCTTATATATGGTTACGGGTCAAGGGGGTTGTTGCCCCTAATTTGTTTGTCTGTGTGGTGTACATTGCCCCTATTGGCTCCAAACACAATAGTGAATACTTGTTCCAAAACCTGGCAACAAATATTGTTGAAGTTCAAAATCTAGGGGGCATAATATTATTGGGAGGGGATTTTAATGTACGTACTACAACACTATTAGATACCATTGACACTAACAACCTTTGTGAGTTGTTATAGATGCTTGAGCTCGTTGAGACTAAGCAACCAAATATTGTGGCTAAACGACATAATCACAACACCATTATTTACGTTGGGGCCGTGAGCTTTTGGATTTATATTGTGACGTTGGGTTGCTCATCTTCAATGGCTGAATGCCTGATGATGAATAAGGGGAGTTCACTTACTTGGAAAATGGGTGGCATGACACTATCAATTATATTATTGTGTCGCAACCCTACTTTGGCCAAGTGTGGGGGTGAAGCCCAACACTTGGAGAAAGTGGGATTTGGAGTCCTCCGGGACTCCCAAATGTTCAGAGATCAACAGCAAGAGGCAAAACACCTTGCATTGAAGTGTTCTTAGTGTCATTGGAAAGGTCTTGAAACGTGAATATCGAAAATGCCCTCGCATTCTCGATTTGGACATTTGTAGCCCAAGTTATGGGCAAAAGAAGGGCCGGGAGTCAAACTGGTAGTTTGACTCCCGACCACTAAAAGTTGAGAATCGACCCGCTCGCAATGTTCGATTCGGCAGTGCGATATGTCCTTGAAAAGATATCAACGAGCGCTACAACTTTGGTTTAAACCTTGTTGCGATCCAAGGTCAGGGCGAGGAGCTATGACCTCCCAAAGTCCCGAGAGTCCAGAACCGGGACACTTGGTTGGATTTCGGGACTCCAACTTGGGAGTCCCGAGAAAAAGAGCCACTTGGATGTGGGTGTGGCGGAGCGTCGCAGAGTATACTATATGGGGGATGGTGGTGGCATCCCTTAAGTCCGGGCCGTGGTGAGTCTTGTGGTCCGAAGTGCCCGTTGCTTGCCCCAACACCAAAAGGTGTCCCGGAAAGTGATCTAACCACTTGGGTGGTTTGTTTTGATGCAGAATTTAGCTTGATCAAGTAATACCTCTTCCTAGTCTAATCCCTCGGCTCTCAACTCGACCCTCTACCCCTTTCTAGAGTTGGAAGCCTAGAGCGTGCCTCCAAGTCTCAACTTCCGCAACTTGACTTTGTGAGACCCTCAAGTGGGTTTCACCCCGTGGCTTGGGAGCGCGTCATATTGGGTCACGTACAGTTTGGCAAGCTGCTACACACTTCGAAGTGATAATATATAACACTTGGTACTATGCAGCGGGGGGAGACTCTGACCACAAGCCATTGCACCTACAATTGAACATCGATTGCAACTTTGTTGAGCCGCAACACATGGTTGAAAGAATTTTTTTTTGTTTAAGTTCAAATATGATAAATCAAAAGCTGAAGAATATTAGTTTGCCCTAGCAGCGAGTCTTGGAAACCTATGGGTTGTTGACTGGATTAGGCATTTGGGGGTAGACGGATTAGCTGACCTCTCACAACAATGCGTGGGTGTTGCAGTTGAGTCTACTTTTGGCAACAAGCCTTCGAGAGGGAGGTGCAGAAAGAGACACTACCATAAACCCTGGTTTGATGTCGTTTGCCATATAGTGAAACATGAGCTGAAGCTGTGGTTGAAAGCCAATTTCAATTCGCACGCCACTAAATATCAGGAAAGTAAATTTTAAAATTTATTAAAAGGAAATTTTTTTTTGGGAAATTACAAAAGTTCAACATATGTGTGCGTTTGCCAAGGTAGATGCACTCTCGTTTTGGAAAAATATTAGCCAAGGGCACCTGTTGTAGACAAGATTAATGCAACTAAACTTTTGGAAGGCTTTCGTGGGCTGGTTGGCCAATCTCTGCCACCCATATGGCTATGAACTTATCATCGACTCAGGTCACGAAACCTCCACCTAGCCACACCCTGAACATAGATATCACACTTGTTGAGCTGCTTCAAACGTTAAAAAAATTACAAAAGAACAAGGTTGCTAGTTTGGATGGTATGAAAGCCGAGTTCATTTTAAATGTGGGAGAGCCACTACACATGCCATTATTAACAATGTTTAACTGCTTTCTAGCAGAAGGCTTTCTAGAAGCCTTTTCCACTGGGGTGGTCCACGTGCTCTTTAAAAATGGCGATGCTTTCGAATTTGAGAACTACATGGGGATAATGGTTGGGTTTATCTTAGCAAAGCTGTTCATTATGAACCTTGACAAAAGGCTAAGCGAATGGGCTGAACAACATGGGTTACATGCCAAGGGTCAAGTTGGATTTCGCAAAGTTTATTACACTACTAACCAACTCTTCATATTGCGGACTCTAATAAAACAAAGTAAGGCAAAAATAAAGCCACTTTATCGTTGCTTTGTGGACTTTAAAAAGGCGTCCGATATGTGCCGCATGAAATGTTGTGGCAAGTGTTAGTTGGCCTTGAGGTGGAAGGATGCTTCTTACAATGCTTGTAGGAAATGTATGCTAAGGATACCATATGCATCAATCATCCAAGTGAGGGTGTTACTCCAGCTTCAGGTGTGAAACAAGGCTATCCTCTTAGCCCTTTACTGTTTGGGTTATATTTGGATGCCCTGGAAAGGTGCTTAGACGATAGAGAATGCGATGCATCAGCTTTAGCTACACATGGACATTAAGCTACACTATGACCTTTTCAACACATTGGTGTGTTCCACAACAAGCTATGCCTGTGAGGTTTGGGTGGATTCCAAAAAAAATAGAAGCTATTGAAATAGTGTACCAAGGGTTCTTCAAGTCCCTACTCGGGGCATGAAAAACAACTAGCACGTTAATCTTGTTGGCATAATTTGGCAAGTTCCCTTTTGAACACTTTGCATGGGGATAAACATTGTTATATTATAACTGTGTGGGCATGGTCACTAAAAACTACATTTTGGGAAAGGCATGGGAAACCTAGCTCACTATGTTTGTTGCGGGAAAAAAATGTTAGGCTGGATTCGTGAAAAAATGGCTATTCAAGAATCAGCCCTAGGAGGTGGCAAGTTTTTTGCCTTTAGTTCAACCACCATTGGAAATGGTGCCTTAGCTTGTAACGACATGTGTGTTGGAGGTGGGGACTGCTCAACAACAGCTAGGAACGGCTCCTGGGACAATGCACATACATATGACTCGTTTAACAGGGGTGAGAGGTTGGGCGGAGAGCCAAGTACTTTGGTGCAACATGCACAATGTACGAGTGGGAGCTTGGATGGTTAAGTTCGCCACATTATAGTTAGTGTAGCTAGTTGGTGCTAGATTTGCGGCGAGAGGCCAGAGCAACTAGGAGGCTAGGGCCCCACCCCCTCCAAGTTTTCCCCACATAATGTTGAGTGTAGAAAAGGTGAAAGATAATATGTAGTTGGTTTTCATTAAAACTCTTTATCAACCACAAGATTGGGACCAACATGCAAATAAGATACTTGTGCTTCAAGGATATGTCGTACAAAAGTGAAAACTAATTGTGTGACATCAGTTGTGTTCAATTACGGAAAGCTCTAACCTAGTTTTAGTGTGGTAACACGCATCTTGAGATAGTGTTAGATGCGTGGAAGGGCGTGCCGCACACAGAGAGGCTTTGTCAAAGTTGCGACTTGGGGAAGTAAAGGATGAAGAACATTTGTTCTTTGTTCGTCCAAATACACAAAAAGTTAAGGAACACTTTTGTTCGGCCCTGCCCCTCACCCACATTAGCACTTTTGTTGAACTCATGCAGACTACGAACACGGTCGCCCTGGTCAAGTTTGTGGCATGCTACTAGTACCAAAGGACAGTCTGTCCTCCATGATTTGTCTTTCTTCTAATGGACTTTTTGGTCCCAAACGGACGTAAAATTGTGAACAATAAATAATAAACAAACTCAAGAACTAATTTATGTATACATTTTTAAACTTTTACCAATCTCCCTAGTCACACACTTTGTAACAACACAGCCATGGAGGTGAACAAACAACAACCTAACTAACATAGGGAACATGATCTATGGAGTGGGGTGGGTGGGTGGGTGACGGCGGTTTACAATTTTCAATTTTGTAATGTAGTCGAATTGGCAATCATCCACAAGAAGATTTGGCTATAAAATTGATGTGATAGTTAATTTTGTAGAAGAATCCTTCACAATTTTGGCTGTATGCTAGGACCCAATCAGGGCGGTTCTTTTTTCCAAATTTTTGAAGTAGGTCCATAAGCCAGAATCCCAAGTAAATTTAGCATTAAATGGGGACTTTCAGAAGTCCGATAATCTGGGTGGACATAAATTTGGTGATTCACTCATTAATTCGCTGGCCACAATAGCCATGGCAGCTACCATACCTCCTCCAATAGCCAGGAAATCCACTAGGAGGCAAATAAGGGATGGAAATTGGCAGCTGAGCAAAGAGAGAATAGATAGCACTATCTCTGTGATCCTAAGGTTGGATGGAGAACTTGCGGTAAAATCTGTGTTTTTATCATCTCTATTCTCTCATCGATCCAGTGCCAACTTTCAACAAAAAGACCACCCTCGCTTCACCGCCCTTCGTTTCACCACCCTTCATTTGACATCCCATGTGACTTTTTTAGAAAAAATTAAAAACAAATTGTGCATGTGTTGTGGAAGGGTGCCCTGGCTATTGCTGGAGGTTCAGTGGCTGATATGGCTATTGTGGCTAGTGCATTATCGAGTGATCGCCAAAACTATGTTCACTGTTTGGCTACAACCCACAAGTTGTGGCAATTTTTTTTTAAATCCGAAAAATGGTGAAAAAAATCTTCCAACCCATCAAAAACTTCAGTTTTCTGAAAAAAAATTCGCACCAAAAAAAATTTAACCCAATAATCCGAATAGGGAAATCTGGCGATTTTTTTTCTAAAATATCGAAATCTGGCGACTAGAAAGAAAGAGCACATACTTGTAACCATTTTGGAAAAAACAAATTTATTCAACTGGCTAAATTTAGGCAGAAAAGAAACGCACAGGAGTGCGGGAGCGGGGTGGGTACCTACTTGTGGCGAATTTGTTTTTAATTTTTTTGAAAAATGGCGAAAATACTTCAAAACCAGCAAATTTTCATCTTTTTTGGGTTTTCTGGGGGAAAATAAAAGAAAATAAAGCCAAAGTAATATTTTCTGAAAGCACTGACAACCGATAAATCCATTTGAAAAATGTGGCGACTTTTTCATCAAAGAAACGAATTTAGCCAAAAAAGAAACGCGCCCCGGGGGGGCGAGGGCGAGGCGTGGCGCGGGGAGGCGAGGCGGGGAACTCGTGAACTTGTGGCTCAGGAGCATGGGATCGGACAGACAGAAAATGTGTCTGTTTTGTTTTGGGTTGGTTTTTGTGGGCGCGTGGTTTGCTGTCGTCATGTCGCGGCCGCTATCGTTGTTGCTGCAAGCAGACAGAAAAAAGGGGGCGTGGGCTTTACCAACATCGTTGCTGTCACGTTAGAAAGCTCTCACGGATCTCTTGTGTAGCAGCCACGTGGGCAAGAGAAAAAGGGTTCGCGCTGCATGCTTTTGGGGGAGTGTAGTAAGTGCTGGACGCATAACTCGCCTTGGCTGCGGAAACGGAGGTTTGGCTGCTGAATGAACATCATACGTCGGTAGTGATGATGGAGCGCGCTCTTCTGCGGCTGCTGCGATCGCACGCCTTGCGCGCGTCCCGCATCTCCTCTTCCTGTTTTCTTCAGGTATTTCTCTCATTGCCCTCGTCTTGTATCCCTGCTGTAATCGCGCCCCGGCCCTGGAGCCACGCAAAATTCTAGGCGGAAGGATTTCAGGGTTTTCAGATGACGATGAATGAAGGAGAGGTGATCTTATTCGGGGACAGGGGACGGGAGATAAATGATGATTTTCCAGGGATCTTTAATGCCTCCGTTCTGTTATCTCCGTGTCTTTTTTGTGGCCAGATCGTGGGTAACCTGTGCTATGAGCAGGCATGTGAAACGGTCGGTTTAGTGCATTCTGTTGCAGGGGGGAGCTGTACCGAGGAGGTTACAACATGTACGAGCTTTGGTATCTGCTGCATCCTCTTTAGGTAATGCGTCAAGAGCACGCAATATCCTCCAGGGTTTACTGGTCTTCTCACAGTAGCAGATGAAGCTAGGTTTTAATGGCAAGATCTTTATATAGCTAGGAAGTTTCATGTCTGCATCATCTCCAGGAGATGCTTTCAAGAACAAGTTACAGGGAGCCAATAGCCTCATTGTAGTTCAGATCATTCTAGGTGGTGGCTCTGAAAATATTTGCTGTCTGTATTCTCTCAAACTACTTTTTTTGTGTTTTGTGTTTTTTTGTTTTTTTATTCTGGGGAGGGGGTTGTGTTGGGGAACGGAATTGGCACCTTGAGCTCACAGACTTTACTCTATGATTTACAGTTGATGATATTGCTTGTTATATCCTTGTTTTGCAGACAAGGTCTCAAAATTTGAGTTGAGGTACTTGAAATTCCAACTATTCCCTCCACAATCCCTGTTTGATTTTGGAAACAGACACCAGGAAGCTGTGTAGTGATGGATTGCACAGTAGCTTGCAATAATTTGTCTAGAGTACGGTTCAATGCATTCTCATGGTTACATGTCATCCCAATGTTGTTAGAACAAAAGCAGATTGCAAAGTTGATGTTTTTTAAAAAAGGAATTTATGTTACTGTCACCCTTCTATGGCCCATCTTGGGCAACAACTTTGGAATGTGTAGATTTGTACAGAGGACTGGTGTGGGTCCAGTGATGTGGGAGCTTGCTGATCCAGCAAGTAATAACATATTACCTGGTGGATGTGTACCAGGGACTTGTCAGCTTCCAGACACAAGCCAATTTGGGAAGCATGGAGCAGGGGCTTTGCAGATGTTGCAGGTATCCATTTTGAGGATAGTTTCAAGTAATGTATTTTTCAGAGACATTAGTGTGTGACAATGACCACATTACACAATTATTTTTGCTTCGTACATGGCAGCATTATTGCTGTTACTTATATGCTGTTGTTCAAACATGACAATGGTCATTGTGCTCAATGCCAGAAAAGTTATCCCCTTGCGCAATATTTCTTTATTTTGGTCATGCATTTTCTTGCACTCAGATGAGTCGGACCCTTTCAACTTTAGGGTTAGTTGAATTTGTTTTGTTGAGTGGTTCATCACTTCTCTTCTGTCATGCATTAGGGTTCCATTAAGTCCCAGTTTTCTACAAACAATGAATTGGCATGTGAATCTTGCATGATTGGCTCATGAAGAAGCAGAAATTCAGCGTGGATCTTGCTGATTTGCTTTAATTCTGGGTCTTTTTCTCCAGTGGAAGACATGCATTTCCCATAGACAGCATACACTGAAGCAATTTTCCCAGCTACCATTTGGTAATGGATGTCCTGAAGAATGCCTACATCTGATATTTGTCACATCCTATTATGTTTGACATTTAGCACTAGATTTGGTTCCAAATGGTTGCCATTACTTCATGGAACAAAGTGTCATGAATTGTGGATAAGTTTCCTATTCAATGCTTATGACTCGTGTGCCTGAGGTTACTGCAACCAACATATTTTCCCTTGTTTTTGAATGGCAGGTGGCCCTGGGGATATCGTTGTTCCATTCATGGGTGATTCTGTTCCAGATGGGGTTATTGCAGCAATTCTCAAAAGTAAGCAGTACCAATCTTGTTTAGAATCCTGCCACATTGTATTCCCATGCATGTTTTCACATGCAAGTAATTTCCATTGTGCTCCACAATGGAGTGGGGATCTTCTGCACTACAGTGCTTTGTGACAAAAGATTGGATTATGATGGATTCAGCATTTTTTCTGAACTTATATTGTTTGTTATACAACCAATGGTATGAGATATGTTGGGTTCCAGAGCCTGGGGATGCAGTGGCTGTTGATGAGATTGTTGCTCAAATTGAGACTGATAAGGTATGTGACACAGGCCTCTATGCCCTTCAAAGCTGTGTATTATCCTCTCTTTGGCTGCCTCCTAATGAACTGCATGTCTTGCAGAGGTATTTAGACTTTCTTTGTAGAACTACAGTTTGAATTGGTAGACTATTGCTTGGATTTGGCCAGCTGTCTTGTGGGTTGAGGACCATTGTTAGTTCTCTAATGTTGGTTTTTGGTTAATCCTTTGTGTTCTAAGGGTGCCTTTGATTCTTTATGTCAGGTCACAATTGATGTGCGGAGCCCTGTTGCTGGTAAAATTGAATCGGTACTGATTTCATACCTATTGGGGGACTATTTGTGTGTTGATCTGTTTGAATATGTTACGTAGATGCCCATAATCTTGTGATCACCATGGAGTATTTTCAAGTAAATTTCACATGTTTTCTTTGAGATTTTTCAGGGATATGTCAGGATAACTTTGTATCCTTTTTTAAACTCATGATCTCAGGCATGTGAGATGGATTTTGCCCATGATTAACTCAATCTAGGACCATTTTGCATACCTTATCCAGAGACCAGTAGTATTGTGATTGTCATGGAAGTGTTGTCCATGAGAAGTCTCTGAATTAGATCAATGCTAGGCTCTTGTATGTAATTGTAGGTTACTGCGAAGGAAGGTGAGACGGTTACTCCTGGAACAAAAGTTGCAATTGTGGCTGTAGGAGAGGCAGGGGCAATGTCAGTGCCCTCACCTCCCCCGCCTAAAGAAGAAAAGGTGGCTCCTCCACCTGAGCCAGCAGCTCCTGCTCCCCAGCCACCTCCTCAGGCTCCACCTAAGACTCCAGAGAAAGTGCCACCAGCACCTGCAGCTTCCCAAAGCCAATCTCCCACAGAAGTGCATCTTCCACCTAAAGGTGGAGAGCGGAGGGTGAGGGCTATTTGGGCTCTTCTTTTGCTTAATTGTTGAGAACTGGCCAGTCAATTGGTCTGCATATTAGGTTAATTTGCATTCAAATTGTCTCTTGTTATCTTCCTTGCTTCCTGTCTTTGCTAGTCCTCAGTCTGCATTAGTCATTTGTTGGTACTTTCCTTGGCTATTTGTTATTATCGTAATTGACATCAGTTTGTGGAAATCTGCCAGATTCCAATGACACGGTTGCGGAAACGGGTTGCCACCCGGCTGAAGGACTCTCAGAACACTTTTGCTCTGCTTACAACCTTCAATGAAATTGATATGTATGTTTTTGTGTCTCTAAAAATATGGTCTGCTGTGAGGTATTTGTGTGCATTTGTCTATTGTACTGGCAAATGAACATTTATTTGGTTATGAGACTGAGCACATTGTTCTCTCATTGTTATCTTGATACCATGTCCATAATGGACATAGGCTCCACTACCCTCATGCTCTGTATTTTCTTGCTTCAAGCTGTTTAAGAGCCAAGGTCCATGTTTGATGTTCTTTAGCGTCTTGTGATCCTTCAGGCAGAGGGTGTTTGTGATCCAGACCCATGGGAAGGGAGTGACAGAATTGTGTACTTTCTGATGTGTCTTGTGAACCTTATGGTCTCAATTTATTGGATTTCAGGACCAACTTGATGGACATGCGTGCTGAATACAAGGATGCATTCCAAGAGAAACATGGGGTGAAATTGGGCTTCATGTCTGGATTTGTGAAGGTTGGTACCATTCATCAGTTTTGCTCCATCATCTGAATAAAACTCATTATCCCCACATACTCTGTCCTTAGCCAGAGCCTTATCTAGTTGCCAAGCTCTCAAATTATGTTGATTTACTCCAAGCATGGATTGATCCTTGTGACTTATTTCCAGAAACTGAGAATCCATTCAGACATTCTGTGTTCATATTTGCTATTAAGAATTGCAGCAACATTCACCAAGGGGAATAATGCCTTGTGACTTGATTGAATTGTTGAAAGTGTGTCTGAATTATTTTTGGCTTTCCTGTTTGGCTGTGAAGGCAGCAGTAAGTGCACTTCAGCAGTTGCCTTCAGTGAATGCAGTAATTGATGGTGATGATATCATCTATCGAGACTATGTTGACATCAGTATTGCTGTTGGTACTGCCAAGGTGAGGCAGCTTCTACCTCTGCAACTTGTTATATGGCATCATCTAGCGAATAAATAAAGTGTGAACCAAGGATGTTTGTGTCCCAAGGTATGTGTACTGGCAGGAATGTGCCAGCTTTTGTTTCAGGAGGATGCAAACTGGTATGAGGGGTTTTTTGTGGAAGAAAATGTCTACATGGCTGAAGCTGATGGCACTGATGCATGCTAGTGAAGACAGTATAGAGTGAGGCTGTATACATTAGTCTCATATCAACTGTAGTGGAGATGTTAGCTCCTTTTCTTTCAGCAATAACCAGTGCAGTTGGTATTTGCAGGGTCTTGTGGTGCCTGTGATCCGTGGGGCAGACCACATGAACTTTGCCCAAATTGAGAAGACGATCAACACACTAGGGAAAAAGGCCAATGATGGCAGCATTTCAATTGATGATATGGCTGGTGGCACCTTCACCATCTCTAATGGTGGTGTCTATGGAAGTCTTATCAGCACGCCTATTATCAACCCACCCCAGGTAGCATGCTGCCAAAATCCTACACATCTTCACCGATTGTTTCATTACACACTCCCAAGTCTGTTTTGACAATTGTGAGGTTACATTGCATTGCTGATACATGTTGCATGTCATTAACATACATATTGCATTGATGGTTTAGCTCGTCACTGCTGTTCGTGATGAAGGTGATGGTCTGTCACTTTGTGAGCGACTCTCATGAGGTTATGACTGCACTCACTGTTGTGTTACCTTTAATTGTTGTTGTGGAGATTTCTCTGCAACTTCATCAAGCTTTTCCTTTTCTGTTCATCTGTTTTTGTCTTGTCCTTGTGTTGTGATCTGTTGCTTGCCAGCAGTATGGCTGAGTCTTCTCGTTTCTTCCAGATTTGCAGCAGAAACTTAGTTCGCAGGTTGGTGTTTTTCACTGGCCTTTACCCACTGTAGGTAGCTGAGGAAGTCAGTGGGGAAGTTGTGGTAGTTAAGTCACTATCATACATACTACTGTTGATGGTCCCTGAACAAGTGTGAGACTAGCACTTTTGTTCATACTGCGGGTTTTTGTTTTTTGTATTTTCCGTTTTGTGTTTGTTTTCGTCTTTCCTAGTTTGGAGCTTTCTGTGGCTTCTTGAAGAAGTGTTAACCTTGCTGTGGGTTTTTTCTTCATCATGAGAATGGAGATTTCTCTATTCTTATGAAAGATATTCATTTTTTTCTGTGTCTTTAAGGATCAAGTACATATGGAAGGAAAATGCACCCAGCCATAGATACATTCTCTTCATTTTCTTGGATGCATTCTAGCAGTTCAATCTTGTGTCAGTCTCAATTTCAATTGTTCGGGGAATGAAGACCACTTGAGAGTCCCAGACTTTTTTGCTTTCAGAATCCAGGCTGGAGAACTAGGTGGTATTATTATCTAATCTGTGCCTGATTCTAACAGTTTCTGGAGTTGAGTTTAAGAGTGCAGACACCTTTTTTGCTTGAGAGTTGAGGAGCATGGACTATTAGAACTTAGTCTAATGACATTTTTCTTATATGAGTTACCTGGAATTTATTATTGGTGATTGTGTTGATTCATGCAGTCTGCAATTCTGGGAATGCACTCAATCCAGAAGCGGCCAGTGGTTATTGGCACAAACATTGTAGTGAGACCCATGATGTATGTGGCCCTCACATATGACCACCGCCTAATTGATGGTCGGGAGGCAGTTCTATTCCTCCGTGCAGTTAAGGACAAAGTTGAGGACCCTCGACGCCTGCTTCTTGATCTCTGAGTCCTTGCCAAATGCATTCAGTTGGCTACAGCAGGCAGGTTTCAGGCCATTGGAAGAGGCAAACGGTTGTCCCTTTCAGTAGCAAAGCCCTACAGAATTGGTTCTGTAATGATCAAACAGTCTCTTGGCTATGTGATGTGGTGTATTTACAAGGCAGGATTCAAGACCCAGGGCATAAAAGGATCATACACCAGTGGATGCCTGAGGTTCCAGGCTTGTAATAGTTCTTTCGTAAAGCACCAAATTCACTCGGAAACTAGAGGGTTTTTCTTTTATTTTTTGGCATATTTGTTTAAATGTTCTCATCAGCACTAAGTGCCTGGAATTGAGAAAGAAAGAGGTCTATTTTTCCTGTTGTAGATGGATGTGGTGCTCCAGTTTCATCAGCTCTTGAGCTCCCAGGTGAAAAGCATTGGGTTGGGTTATCCAACCCTGTTGAAGTCAAGTAAGTATGATTAGTTGATTACTCTGGAGATTTTGAGGAGTGCTTTCTGTGCCAGCAATGTTTGTTTTTTGGCAACATGTATTGGTGCCGATTTACACATGACTGAGACTTGTGCACTTTCCTTTCAACCGAATGGTCTGCAAAAGTCTTAGAAGTACTCAGAATCCAATATGAACAAATCGAAGATCCCACTTGAAAATGGAAAATCCTGATGGAAAAGGGATTCCCTCCTGATTTTTCAGATGTAAATTTAATTCTGTAAACAATGACCTTTTAACACCTTAAAACCCATGTCAGCGCTTTATGACCTAAATCATTTCAATTGTCTTGTTTACTATCGGTTAAGGAGACTGCCATGGGCTCAACAATAATTAAACATCATGACTTGTTGCTTATGACCTTATTATTCACATGTTCCATGAAGTGAATAATGGAATAGTGCAAGGTTAGGTGCATTGTAGCTCTATCCAACTTTGAGGCACATTGGCATCCCATTTTATAGAATTGTTGTGGCCTCACTTTATTCTCCAAGGGGTTGTCTTCCCACCCTATCCATTGCAAGATTTTTTGCCTTTTCAGCTTTATTCCAAATACACAATCTAATATACCAACACCATAAGATAACTATTGATTCTATATTTTCAACATAAATTGTGTCTTTCCACTAGGTTAGTTGCATTCATCATGAACAAAGTCAAGTATTATTATCCATGGAATGACTACATATGCACACAAGGCCTACAAAAGACATGACCCCTTGTCTCTCTTTTGACTCGTTGGAGTTCATAGTAGCTGTGACTTCCCTTAGGAAGGTGTTTCAATTTAATATACAAACATACAAAGTTAGATCTTGGCACATCAAATACCTCAACAAAGTTCACACTTACAATATCAATTTTGTAATTGGTCATCATGATAATCGTAATGAACATGAAGAATACAATAGTCCTCCTTGTACCTCCGAGGAATGCAAGAATAGAGGGATGACAATGAACAAAGTGCAACATGCAAACAAGCGTAAGTGAGACTAAATTCAAATCAATTGAAGCTTCTTGATAAGGCACGAATTTCTTCTATTGTCGAGGAGATATCATTTTGATATTACAACCAAAATTTGGAATATTCATAATGACATGATTGGGCCATCACAATTCTTCTCAAATGAATGAATGCCTACCTCTCCTTGTCGACATTGAGCCACTGACACATATAGGGAAGGTGGACTTTATGAAAAAAAAATTCCTGGGAACACAATAATGAGATCTTGGATGAAACTTTAACATTTACATTTCATATCAATTGAATTAAATCTCACGTTGAATGAAATTTGTTGCTCATATTTAGTGTTTGCCCTTACAAGCAATGGGGGAATGAAACCACCCACCAACATTTTTCCCATCTGTAAGAATCCTATTTGATAAACTCATTATGTGCACTATCCTAACTCCAACTATATCGTTAACTACATTTATTCAACACTTGATCAAGTGATCAATCATGGTGGAGATTTCGTAAATTGGAACATCGCCCTTAGTTAAGAATCATTTATGTAATTAGCTGTATGTATTCAACACCTGATCAAGTGGTCAATCATGGTCGAGATTACATGAATTGGAACTTTAGCAATAGTTAAGAAGCATTTATGGACTTTGGTGATCAATTATCTTGTCATCGCACCTCCACTGTTCAATAGAATGGAGCAATTGCAAGTATGGAATTTACTACATGCAGCACTATGTTTCCATTTTCTGCCACAATTTTGAAGAAGCCTTAACTTACAAAAAGGTATCCAGTGTTCAAGATTGAAGCATGGATACCTTTTACCATTTTATGAGAGCATCTCCACCAACGCTCAGTATGTGATCCTGCAAATATATTTCTCACATCCAAGTTTTACTTACTAACTTTTTTCCAACTCCACACATAAAACTGAAAATGGGACTGCAAGTAGGTGGGAGATTACTAATAGCAAACCACTTGGACCAATCAAACTATCTAGCCAATTAGAAACAGGGAGCAAATAGGATTTGATTGTGCTTATTAGAAGCTAAAAGCTGTGGTTATTTTCACAGTCCGAGCAGTCTTCCTGTGGATTCACTGATGAACCTCATCTACGAGTTCCAGTGCAGGCTCACATACTGAGCGTTGGTGGAGATGCTCCTAGAAGAGCTACTTTTTGTGCTTCAGAGGACCCTGGACACCAACCTAACATGCTTACATAGGTTAGAGCATGCCCAACGGCAGCATTAAATTGGACTTTGTAGTACGTTTTGGATTAAAGATTTACCCTAAACGCAGAAAAACACTTTGAATCTTTCTTTGGAATGATAAAAGTGTACTTATTCGCAGTGCTGTGCAAGAGCACCTGTACCAGGAAAATGACTGTTTCTAAATTACAAGGCAAATGAGAGCAAAAGTACACACAACCCAAAGACAAAACAATAGCAAACAATCAACAAATTTTTTTTTAAAGGGTTAATAAAAGCCTGAGAAGACATGTCACTAAGAATATAACAATCAGGACACCCCTAATACTCTAATAAAATAAATAGAAGACCGTAAACCATAAAGAACTGCCACATGAGAGACTTCATTTGAGTCTATAAGTATAGATGTTTGGAAACTATATTTCAACTCAGGTGCAACCTATGTAGGGTCTTCAGCAACATAAGCTATTGAATTAGAAAATATACAGCAATGAGAAATCCCCCCACCCTATTTTGTAACTGGGTGGGGACCCACCCGGCATGCAAGAAATGAAAGATTAGATGGGATTTGGAAGAGCTTCAGAAAGGAGCTAAGAATCTTGGCTCTTGAAGGCCAGGTTATAATAGAAGTGTCTGATGAAGAGAAGCGGCGCTTTACCACCTTTTTTCTCAGCAAGGATGTTGTTATTCACCAAATTCATTTAATGCCCGATGCAAGTTAGCAGCAATCTGTACGAGCAAGCATCTAACAGTGGGGTTTGTGGGGTCCTGTGCACGTGGAACTTGGAAAGGACAAACGAAGACTGGTGAACATGTTTTAAGACAAACGTGGGAGAGAGACAAAAAGGGCAAAGCCAAAGTTTGTGTGCTAACAAAACTGTCGAAGCTTGATTCAGGGAGTACATGAGTAAAACAGAAATGGAGATTTGCTTTAGTAGATGTGTTATGGGTTGACGGTATGCTCCTTCGATGTTTCATCTTTTTCACACAAAGGTTGACGCTTGGCTCAAGAGCTGGCGCTGAAGAGGAGCTGGGGGAAGAAGAAGAAAAAAGGAGTCGGTGAAGCTGCTTCATCCAAGAGTAAACTATACGGTTTTTCTCTCTAATATGTCTCCACTCTCAAAGATCCTGCTTCTAGAGTCCATGAGGTCAGTTGATGTTTGTGTAATTGCAATTGTTCTTTACTAGTTCTTGAGCGCCACAACTGTACAATTTTCCGGGCTGGGTTTTTCTGATCCATCAAGCTCAAATGGGGAAGTTTCTGAGCTCCAAGAACTGCTGCTGTTGAGCTCGATTTGAACTACGGGGAGGTGAAGGTGCTGGTATTTGGTGGATCCCGAGTAAGCTCACCTTTCGAGGTTCGTGCATTTGCAGCTGGTCTGTGAGACAGGCATAATATCATCTCTTCTGCTAATTTAGATGTCAAAATATTCTCTAGTGCTGAACATGAAGGCTTAAAACTCCAATAAAGCTTGCAAGCTAGAGAAGGGAAAATTGGGAAGGTACCAACTGGTTGCAGAATGGTGGGAGCTGCTGGAGGAAGAAACAAAACACAGAGGAGCTGCAAGCTCTGGTATTATGAACAGGAGAGCAGGAAAGGTAACAGAAGATTTTGTAGAAGGTAAGGCCTTGTTGCACTGGTTTCAAGAAATGGTTCACAGTTAGGGTTGCTCTGGCATCATGAGGATGCTGCAGCAGGTTCTGCAGTAACACCAGACCAGTTAACACTCCTGTCATTGGATTCTAGCACCACTGAAGCTCCTCTTGTCCATGGAAAGGAATCCCTTCTTAATGGAGAAGAGTACTCGCATGATGATGACATTGACATTTGTGCTCATTCTGGAATTGAGAAAAGTTCATCTGTTTGTGACTGGCCTTCACATTATGGCCTGACTTTGGTGAGAGCAAGGGCTGGCAACCCAAGAAGGATGCTAAAGCTTTGCCTCTCTGAACAGTATGATTCAGTTGGAGGTACCCACATTGAAGCTTAAGTCAGAAGTACAGGCCCAAGTGTTTCAAGGATCTCATGGGGCAAAGCCTTGTTGTGAAGTCTCTGACAACTGCTATCACAAAGGGCAAAATTGCACCTGAGTATCTTTTTGTGGGTCTTGATGGAACAGACAAGAAAACTACTGCAAGAATCTTTGCAGAAGCTCTGATATGTCACAACACAGAACCACATTGTCAGCCCTGTGGCCTTTGCAGGGAATGTGCGTACCTTTACACTAAATAGAAGCAGTAATGTGAAGGAGATTGATATGGCAAGTAATCTGGAGGTGGATGGGATGAGAACTGTGCTGCATAGGATGACCTTTTCCCCCTTCAGTTCCAGCTACAGAGTATTCATTGTTGAAGGCTGTGAAGTTTTGAGTGCTGACATATGGAAAATGTTTCTTAAGTTCTGGGATGACCCTCCCAGGAATGTTTTCCTTATCCTAATTACCACAAATCCTGACTGTTTGCCTCTTACAGCTACTTCCAGGTTTTCAATCTATCTTGCTATTATTTGATATATTTAGAAACTGCCACAAGGCAATTATTCTAGTGCCACAGCTTGTTGCAGCAGACCATACAGGAGACTGTCTAATTTTGATTTAGTTCAATGTGCAGTAAAACATGCTCAGCTCATCTGGCAGCTCCTGACTCACAACAGAGTTGCTATATGTTTAGTAATTTGCTCATTGTAGAGCAATGTGGGAATTCTCTCAGGTGCCAAAAGCTCCCTTTGGAAAAGTGAAAGAGGTGGAAATAGTGACTTGGCTGCAATCCCTTGCTACCAAAGATGAGCTTGAGGTGGAGGAGGCTGCACTATCATTGATTGCAGCAAAGAGCTAATGGCTCTCTTCATGATGCAGAGAGAATGCTGGATCGACTCAGCCTTCGGGACAGGAAGGTTTCATTAGCCATGGTTCAAGAGCTTGTAAGTCTGTCTTCAGCACATGTCAACTTCTGCATCATCATGCAATTATGTGGCATTGGTCTGGATGTACTCTGCAACTGAATATGCTGTGTCTGATTCCAATTGTTTTGCAGGTGGGGCTAGTTCCATATAACAAGTTGCTGGACCTGCTGGATTTGGCACTTTCAGCAGACACAGCAAACACTGAGATGTATGCAGGAGCTTCTTGACTTGGGGTGGATACCTTGTCATTGGTCACACAGCTTGCCTCCCCGATTACCAACAATTTGGCTGGGACCTTTAACATACACCAAGCTATGCACAAAAAAGGATTCTTCAAAAGAAATTTCTGTATGCCCTGGCCTATTGTATTTGTACTTTGCATGGTCTGTTTCTTGTTCTGGGAGGAGTAAAATTTATCAAGAGGTTCAACACCTATAGAAGGTTGAATTTGTCTTAAACATGGTTTTAGTTTGTTTTGCAGCACAAAAGGCAGAACAACAACGTTTACAGCAAGCATTGAAGGTCCTGGCAGAATCAGAGAAGCAGCTACGTGTCTCAAATGACAGATCAACATGGCAAATTTGCAGCACTCCTGCAATTTGCCCCTGATTGATCATACCTCCCATCCTCTCTGGACACAAGCATGTCACCAAGCCCCATTGCATTTGATACCCTGAGAAAATCACAGCTGCAGAAGCTTATACCCCCAAGATTAGAGTTTCTGGAAATCAAATTCTCGACCACCAGAACCCCAAAATTCACATGTGGTGCTTACACCCAAACTGCCAGCTACTGCTGTCATCAAAGAAAAGAAAGAGACAGTCACCCAAACTTGCCTCTATCATTCAGAGGGCAAGAAAAGGCTGCTGCCTTCAGTACACCAATCGGAAACCAAAGTGTACCCTGCAGGGTTACCAACAGACAAGTCCCAAAAGAGTCCTTTGGTGACAACAACACAAACTTGCCCCACTGTGATTTCTGATGGGACTCAAATAGCTGAATCCCATGACTTCCAAGTCCTTGCATGCAAAGAATTGGAAAACCTCTGGATAAAGGTTCTGCAAGGGTGCCAGTCAAATGTGTTGAGACAGCTCTTCCAGGCCCATGGCACATTGATTTCTCTCTGTATTGCAAAAGGTGAGCAGCAGTCTTCTCTTGTTGGGGGGAAAGGTCCCTTGCATCATGCCTGTATTCTCTTTACCAATTGAATTATCCTTCTTCTAGCTCCCATGAAAGCTCCCTACAGGCTCGAAATATTCAACGTAAAGTTCCCAACCAAATGAATGCAACAAGTCACTACTTCCAGTAACAAACACTTAAATTGACTAGAATTTGGAGCTAGTTGTATCCCTGTACTACAAGTTGTAACCGGCTACAATGCATATCCTTTCGTTACACCAGGAGTGACTGATTCTTTGTACATCATTCAGGTTTTAACACTGGGCTCTGAGATAAAGTGCTTATTGAATGTAACAGATAACTCCTATGTAGTCTCCCATGTGGAATTTCAGCATCCAGAACACAACACAAAAGCTGTGAGGCTTCAGAGCAGCACCTGCGATGCTTTTCAAATTGCACTTGGGTGCCCAGTCGAGCTCAAACTCAGCCTGGCTCACCCACCGGCTGTTGTTACAGAGGAATCAAAAACTATGCTAGCCCTGGAATCAACAGCAGACTTACTGCCTGGCCCATCTGATGACTCCACACACAGCAATAAGCTTAAATCTCCAGTTCCACAAGGAGTTACAAAAGGACATTGTTTGAGTGCTCTTTGGTTGCAGGAGGCTTGGTTACATGACCAAAAACAAATGTTAGTCGAGAATCAGCAACATCTTGAAAATTTAATTGGTCACACAGGTGTGAATCCTGATGGGGTTGAGGAATATCAAACAGGCAGTAATAGGGGCAATCACTGTTACCTTGGATTGAAGAACCCTGATGAAGTTCCATAAGATTTGGTAGAAGTACTAACCTGGGAGAAGCTGGGATGGAAAGATTCAGACGAGATCAGCATGCCTTCTCAACCAAATGGACCCCTACATAAACTGGATGGGAACCACAACCATAGAAACAAGCTGGATAAGGCAGCTAAGCAGAAAAATTAGAGTTCAAAGGCATCATCACAATTGAGCAAGAATCTCTGTAAGCTCAGTGCTTCCTTTGTGAATCATCTTACGTTTACAGACTTTGATTGATTTTAAACCATTTACTTGTGTGGCTGTTACTTTGTTGCACAGAAAAAATTGCCATCATGGATCAAATCCTCCGGGCATTCCCAATGCTGGAAGCCATCTCCACCTGAAAAGTTTAAGGTATATGCATCCAACATTCTTGTAAATAAACTTGCATGTATTGATGTTTTGGAGTTTGTTGCGGGTTTTCACAGCAAGTGTTCTGGTAGTAAATACAATCCAAGCATGAGGTTGTGTCTTGTGTGATTTGTGGTATATACATCAAGAGATGTTGTACTTATGCATCAATACTACTTATGCATCAATATTTATCAAATTGATGTTGTTTGGTGAAGGAGTTGGACTAGTTCCAAAATGGGCAATTGAAACTACTAGAAGCATTGGCACAACATTCGGTTCAACAACATGTGATGCAACATTCAAAGCGACAACATTCAGCATGGCACTCGACATTTCATTCAATCAAGCCCACAACTTCTTAAGCTCTTCAGTTTTTTGAAGCTAAAAATATGCACAAGCTTTTTTTGAAACTAAAGATGCTTCTAGTATTGTGAAAAGAGCAATCACTTTGATCTTCCATAATCGCAACCTTCTTCTTCAATGTGGCAAGTGCCATGTCTCTTGTGGCCCTTGCGTGGACCCTAGCAGTGAATTCATTTAGGCATTGGATTTTTTGGTGTTCTTTTAATTGTCTTTGTGCCTTGTGGTTGTCTTGTTGTAGATAACTCAACATCCACTAGCTGCACTTCACTTCCATCAAGCCCAATAGTGACATCAAATGCAAGTGCACTCTTGCGCTTCATGGATGGAGATGTGAGCTTCTACGATTTTGCGCACACATCACCAAAGCATGGCACATCTTTCAGCACTAACCAACAATGTATAAAAGTGAAGTTTGCATTTCAGGGGTGCTTTGTTCTGTACAATTCTAATGTGTTTTGCAAAACATTCTCTACATTCATTCCTAATTCACACAAAACCTCAAAAAGCTCCAACAAACTTATTCACATCATGTTTGATAACCCCCATTTTGTTTCTGAGAACCACACAAGCTTCTCAGTGCAACCAAGTGGGCAATACTTATTGTAGTGTGTGCAAACCCTATCCCAAAATGTTGAACTCTTTTGACCGTTCCCTGTCACTGCGAGATGTGTCACTGAAAGATGTGCAAGAACGAGCAAGTAAGATGTTCCTCCTCTGGAACAAATTTTTTTCCTTCCGTCTTTGCAACAGCCAAAGTTGCAGAAATAGTACGAGTGATGGTGAATGACATCATGAATGCTACGTCCCAGGCTAGCGACATCACTGAAAGCAAATGTAATGAAAATTACAAGCAAAGGTAACCTGCCGAAAATAATGGAGCCGGGGAGGAAATTTGGTGCAGGCCCCGGCTGAATTTTTGAAGTGGTGTATAAAGGGGACAGGAGCGGCGGCAGCCGACACTAGTCACTACCAGACACATCTTGGATGGGCAAAAGGGCAGATAGGGGAAAAAGAAATGCAGCACTCCTTTGTATTGCCTGCAATCAGGAACCTTGGCTTATATAAGGTTTGCTGGGGATCAAAGGAGGGGGCTGAACATCACAGCAAATTCAGTTTCCAAGGTCTAATTCTCCCTCCATTTCGACGCAAACGGATTTTCTGATCTAAAAGCTTGAAGGTGTTCTGGTGCAATGGAGGATGGGAAAACCGATCTGGTAGTGGTGGTGGGAGGATCGGGTTACTTGGGTTTACATTTATTGGCTGAGCTCGCAAAATGTCAGGCACACAAGTATAGAGTGGCATACACCTATCACTCTCAGCCACCATCGCCACAACTACAACAACATCTTCCCAATGTAAAATCGTTCCAAGTTGATCTGGTCAGTGGCCATGGCCTCGATTCCATATCGGCGTTGGGCTTTGTAAGTCATCATCCTTCTGCCTATGTTTGAGCTTTGGTGGATCAGAGGAATCCTTAGGTTAAGCTCTTTGTGTTAAAATTGGGGTTGGGTTTACTACACTTTCGATCAGTGTTCACGGTTGGGATCTTGGTTCCACAGTAGTAGTTTAGATGCCAGTGATTGGTCCCTTCTAATCCCTATCTGTGTGTTTCGAAATCAATCTACTCAACAAAACCCTTACAGGAGTATTCCAATCCCAACAGAGGCCTTATGCCTTGTAGGAATCTGACTGATGTTAGCCTTTGATATCCTATTATATGGACATGCAAGAATTTTTCAACCAACTCTGTAATGCAGCAAATCTGTATTGTTGGTGAAGGTCTCAGCCCCTGGAAGCAGTAGATACACAAGTCTGTGCAACCAAGTTACATCCTTTGTTCTTTCAGGCATTTGCTATTCTGAAAAATTTATGTCAAAATTGCATTGTTCCAGGTTCAGGGGATACTTGCTTTGTCTTCAAGTAGAAAGGTATCTGTGTTATTTTGCATCAGAAGCCAGGGTCCTCTTACCAATTCCTGCTAGGTTTGATGCTGACTTTTCATGGTTACAGTGATGAATTTAATTGTTATCTTGAGCCGATAAGCCCAGTTCTTGCTTTTCCAATCTTTGGATGCAGACCCCTGGAACAATTTTCGAAAGAGAAAAGTATTCCACATGATCAGTCCTAGTAATGTTCCTTTACTATTTCATACATAGGAGTAAGAACAACAGCTTCTCCACGCAATCAGGCGAAGCGTGAACTGAGGTCTCAATGTTATTTATTTCTTTTGTGAAAGCTTCAACATATTCGTTATTTTTTCCAATTGTCCAGTAAAGAGAGTGCCAAAATCCTCTGGAGATTTTGTGATGTCCATATGGCAAGGAATTGTGATTGGAATTCACAATGAAACCAGTGCCCATATTTTGCATCTATTGTAGAATGCCTGTTGGAAAGGGCCTGCTGCTGTGAGGGGCCTTGGACTTAGATCCCTCTGAATAGAGAACTCCACTGCACAAAGTTTCAGTGTCATTGTGAGCTTGACAGGATTCTCATGGTTTTGTGCTGGGGGATTGATTGTGGCAGCCACGTGTGGTGGTAAACTGTGCAGCCCTATCCAATCCACGGGCATGTGAGCAAAACCCAAATGTGGCAATGGCTGTAAATGTCCCTCGTACAGTCGTAGAGTGGCTGACATCCATGAATGCACCAACTCTTCCCCTCCTCATCCATCTCTCAACTGATCAAGGTGAGGTACTGCATTGCCATTCATAACCTAATTAATAGTCAAAGTAAGGTCATGGTGCCCAAAGCAATCTGAACTCTGTGTGTGAATAAGGGACTGGAGTAAAGGCTCATTCTTTTTAGTGTGAAGGCCCACAAGTATTTTCACTTTATCAAAATCCTCCTCCAATTCAAATACCAGGCTGCACTCAATTTTGGGTCAGCCATAGCAACTTCTCATAGAATTCTGGGAATACTTGGATTCAATACTGCTCTGTTCTCAATTCTGTTCTCAATTTTTGGTACTTCTTCTTGTAAGAGTGGGTTCACCATGTGCAGTTGATCTACAGTTTCCAGGTCATATCTTTCTCGTGAACTCTGTGATGTCCCAGGACAATTTGCATAGCTGGAAAGCTAATATCTTTGTTGTCACTGTGGGATTGTGACAGTTTATGAGGGAATCAAATCATTCTATACAGAAGATGATGAAACCAAGCCTGTGAATGTGTATGGAAGATCAAAGGTGGTGGCAGAAATCTATGTGAAATCAAACTATGCTAATTATGCAATTCTCAGAAGTAGCATCATTTATGGACCACAGCCTTTCATCCCCCTCCCAAAAACCCTGCCTCTCCAGGTAAAGTTTTCCTTGGCAAAGTTCGCTGCCTTCTTGAAAATACCCTACATTCCTTTATTTTGTCCACATAAATAAGTCAACCTGTGCTTGTGAAGACTGTTGTACGATATTGATGTGTGAAGGTAATCTGTTTAATGGGTCTCAATGAATGGGTAACAGTTACGCTTGTTATACCCCAAGAAACTCTGATAGAAAAGGGTGAACAGGTTGCATCTATTTCAAGGTTTTCACACTTGTAATTATCTGGCTTGGATGAAGCCTTTCAATGATCTGACATTTCCCACTTATCCATAGATATGCAATACCATCAATACATATAGGTCAGTTGTCTTGGATGGGAGTTTTGCTAGCTAATAGTGCGTGATGACTGCTGCAGTGGATCGACGGTGTACTCTCGGGGGGTGGAGAAGGGGAGTTTTTTTGTGATGAGTTCCGCTGCCCCATATATGTGAAGGATGTGGTGAATGTAATAGAGCTTCTAATTGCAAAAAGTATTGCCACTGAGGGGAGTCATATGCATCTGGTCTTGAATTTGGGAGGCCCTGATAAGGTGTCTCGAGCCGACATGGCAGATGTAGTGGCAGAGGTGCAAGGGTACAACAAGGAGTTTGTCAAGCGGGTGTCAGCACTATCTGTAAGCACCAGAAATTTGATTGGTACTACAATAATTCTGTTCAATTCCAGGCCCTTGTGAATGAGAGCAGTACAAAACTGGTCCCAGATGAAATGCCACAACTTGCAGGAACTGTAGGAATTTTTTTTCCCATTGATGAATCTTCATGTTGTGATGTTACAAGGTTTTTTAAAACTGGATTTCACTTGTATTTGTGGAGCACAATGCAGGTTAATCGTGGCGTGGCAAGCCCATCAGACATTTCAATGGACATTAGAAACTTGGTTGCAGAAGTGGGCATCAATTTGACCAGCTTTGTGACAGGTGTTGCACTCACTCTCCATTCAACGCCAAGCTCTTTAGAATAAGACTTGGATGAAATTCATGCAGCTTGTTATCACTTCCATCTCATTTGCACGATTTCTTGAAGCAGTTGTTGACTATCTGGGAACTCTGATATCACATGACTTATATAACAAGTATTCACTTGAATGTCTAATGCCTGAGTGGATCACAAGTTTTCTGGAGGAAGCAGGGCTTTGATCCTACAAGGAGATCAGAAACCAGTTTATCAAGTGTGCACTGCAAAGTAATTTCAGGTTTGTTGGATCCTAATTGCCATGAGTTTAGCCACCCTTAACCTTGATTAGGTGCTGGCTGCCATTGGTTAGCCTTTGATTAATGTTTCTATTCCCATTATTTATTACTTGCCTACAGGTAATTACCAGAGGCACATTTTTTCCTTGGCAAGTTGTGCTGTGGCTGTGATTGTAAAAACCTTATTTGTTGTTTCATGCTTCTCTCCTCACATCTGGTTGATCTTCCATTTTTGCATTGTATCTTTTTTTAAAACCTGGAACCGACATTCAAATCAAATTGCATCCATTGGAGCAGAAAGACAAAAACTTGCTGGTGCTTTCTGTGTAGGATAAAGCCCTGGGAAGAGGGTAACATCAAGAAAAGCCCCACCAAGGCAGTACAAAGATCAGGCCCATGCTAGCTACTGCCCTTTGCATGGGCTCTGATTTCCAGAATGCCCACACCTGAGGATCACCCTACACACAAAGAAATGGCAAAAAGATTCTACTATATCTGAAGGGCACAATGTCAAACAGAATTATTCCTCCCTTCAGAAGACATGAATTCTTTCTTGCCAAGGTGATTATCAGCACCATTATGTTGATACCAGCCAAACTAAAAGAAACAAGGATTAGATTGGGATAACCAACAGTAACTCACACCCACTGCAGTTAGCTTGACCTCATAGATAACTGCTACACAGTGACAAGTCACAACATTAGGTCAACTACAGGTACAAGCCACACAACACTCTCCATTAGTGCATGAAATCAAAAGAGCATCTTTGAAGGTGATTTCTTTGTCCTATTGCTCTGCACCACATTTTTTTGTCAACTCAAAAGGACCAAACATATCAAATTATGGAATTAATCCGTATATACAGGACAGGTAGATCACAGAAAATTGATTCTTTTAAGATTTCTTTCAGCAGCCAACAGTCAATGAGACTGGCCACAACCTCCTGCTGAAAAAGCCAGGGCTTGACCAGAACCCACATGAAGAAAGCACCTAAAGCATCTACAAAGAAAACACTTTCCTGCTGCCTCGTCATGCAAATGCATCACTCTCATTCAGTGAATTGAGAGGTCCTTGAATTGTCAACCTGACAGATGCAAATGGAATAGAGGACCCATTATGCAGGCTTGCCATGTCTAGGCAGAATCGTTCATGGAGAGGCCTGCAAGATGCTGCTCAACTGGGACATTCTGGGCCGCATGTGCCAAGCGGAGTACTTCCATGGCTTCAGCCACCTTAGACTTCAAAGCATCAGGTGATTCAATCAGATGCAGAACTTCTGTTTGATCCATCTCTAACAGCATACCTGTAACTTTGCCAGCCTGATCATGCTCCAGCTGCTCAACCAAGGGGTAGAGTTGCTCACCCAGCATCTGCATTCACATGAACCTGTTAAGTTACATCTGTTCTTAACCAAAATGAAATTCAAAAAAAGATGCAATACATGAGAGCAGACAGAAAATTGCAGATTCTAGAACACTACATACCGCACGCTGTTGTTCCAGAGGAGCTGAAGCCAATGCTGATGCAAGTGCACTGATAGGCAATGGCTGAGGGACACCAGTATCAGCTGCTGCAACTGGAACACCTCCCATCTCAAGTTGAGCAGGGAGCATAGCCATGACACCAGGTGGAGGCAGACCAGAATCAGGGGTGTTTCTTGCATTTGGAGCATAACGGAAGTTGCGGTTGCCACCACGCTGCAGCATCTACACAAACCAAACACATACCAAAATACACTAAGAGCTCAGACAATAGCATAATACACCTGCAAATGAAACCTCAACCTAAGACATGACATAGAAAGACCTCACCCAGGTTCAACAAAAAAATTGAAGCACATCAAGTCACACAAGCTTTTAGCACATGTAATCAAGGTGTAACTTTCTTCACTAGGATGACTGACTTCACCTAAACAAAAGACTCTTTGGAGCATAGACATGCTGACACCTACCAGCAAATAAGGGCACTACCACAGAAATAGCTCAGCAAGGTATCCCATGACAGAAATGACATATGCCTTTGTCAAACAGAAGAGAATGAGTGGCATCCGCCTCATACTCTATCCAAACAAGCAATAATACAACCACCCACAGAAGAGAGGCCAGACAGACCCTCATGAACCACAATGAAAAGAACAAGGCAAAAATGCAAGTTAACCACATCCAAATATTGAGGGTAAAGCAATTTGTTCCCAGAGAGGAGCCACTCTATGAAAAGGCTTTCACATTAATGAGAAAGGCATACCTGCTGCTGTGGCTGCTGCTGCTGCTGAGGAGGTGCACCACCAGCTCGTCTCCCTCCAGCCCGCTGTCCTTGCTGTCCTTGCCTTGGCACAACTGGCACAAAATAGCTTGGCATCTGAGCTCCCCCTGGCCTGATTCCAGCCAACATCTGCTGCTGGTAGCCAAAACCTGCAGGCTGTATCAACAGATATACAAATGTGGGTCTAATTAGAATGCATTCAACACAAATTCAAAAATGAACATACCTACATCAACTCTTAAAGCCACAACTGCAAAAACCTATGTGAAAGGGAATCTTTGTTTGTATGGATTTGGGCAGAGTGTGTAAACCTGTGGTGGAATCAGGCCTGGAGGTGGCTGACCATAGTAGAGTTGCTGCCCCATCCCAGGGGCCCCTGGATGGTACATCGGAAGACTAGTGGGAACTGCAGGTCCCACAGGAGTCCGCATCTGAGCAAATTGTGCCTGCAAAACATGACATAAATCACTTCAGAGCCTATATTTAAGTGTTGCATACCTGGAGAAGACAACCCCATAACACATGACACATTGACTAGGTGGTCACCAGAAAGAAACTGTGAAGGACTTGATGGTTTAGGGTGAATTGCCTACTAAAATAGAAAAGGGGATCTATAGGAAGGGGATAACATGATGAGAAATAGACTCGTGTCTCACCTGCAACCTTGCCCTTCTTTCCTCTTTGCGCTGAGCCAAGGCCACATACAATGGCTTGCTCCCCACCATTTTGCCATTCATCTCTGTAACCTGCAAAATTGGCAGAACCACAAGAGCAACACCAGGAATACATTTTTAGGATCTACTACAACAGGAAATTCAATCATTACATGTAATGCAATCACCAAGAAACAACTCCACAATAATGCACCAAATAGAGTGCTGACTCTCAGATCTGGAATAATACAACCAGACATAAAGAAAAGAACTAGACATGACAAAGATTTAAAGAAACATACAGCTCGTGTGGCTTCCTCTGCAGACGAAAACGCAACAAACCCAGACCCCCTGCTCTGTCCCTGAGGGTCTTTCATCACCTGCAATTCAAAGAACATCATCAGGAACTGTAGATAGGTCACATTCCTCCAAAAGTTAAATCACAAAGACGTCACCACTTCAAATATACAACTGAGTTACACATGATAATTATCAAAGGTCACAGCAAACATAAGCATTGGCAAACACCAAAAGCCATAAGCTTTGACCAACCAAAAATCAGATCCAACTCACTTTGCATGATGTGATTGTCCCAAAATCTGCAAACAACTCCCTTAATTTCTCATCATCAAATGTGTCATCCAAATTCTTGAGGTATAAATTGACTCCTTGATATTTCTCGATTCTCTCTTTACGCTCCTGCTCAAACTTAGCCCTAAGTTCAGCCTCCCTCTCAGACTTCTTCTGTGCTCTGCCCACAAACCATTCTTTGTCCTCAAACTTCTTGCCATTCAAGCCTTCCACAGCCTTTGATGCATCCTCTGCATGCTCAAAGTTAACAAAGCCAAAGCACTTAGACCTCCCTTCAGCATCCCTCATCACAACAACACTGCTGATAGGTCCATATGCCTCAAAAGCTTTCCGCAATTCATCTTCGCCTGTACTTTCTGCAAGATTCTTCACATAAACATTGTTGAACTTGGATGCACCACCTCCTTGGTCTCTCTCCTGCCGTCGTACAAAGGGGCCCACAAAGACCTGCTTGTCCATAAGCAGCATGCCATTTACCTTCTCAATGGCACTCTGGGCTGATTCTTCTTGCTCAAACTGAACAAACCCATATCCCTTTGACTGACCAGAGGCATCAATGGCCACCTTGCAGGACAGGATGGCACCAAATGCAAAAAAGGTGTCATGAAGGGCCTTGTTGTCTATGGCCTTGTCAAGGTTCTGCACAAGAAAGTTTCCAACCAATTCCTTAGCTGTTGAACACTGGAAACCCTTGACCCTGATCTACCTCACCTCCTTGATTGACCCAGAGAACCCAGAAGTTTCCCTGCAATAATCTGTACATCAGCTGTGCAGACATGTTAATGAAGTGTATACCTTAATGAAGATATTGGCTGCTCCACTCTTGCGAATGCTTGGGTCACGGTGAGAAAACATGATGCGAATAGGTTTTCCATTGACAGGATTAAAGTTGAGCAGCTCCAAAGCACGAGTGGCTGCAACAATATGCAAGTTATCAATGAAAAGCACACCGAGGAACCTTTAAGAAACCTCATGATACTCGACTAGTGCTAGTCATCTTTACTACTTCCACTCAAGTGTGAATATCTGTCCACTTCAAGTAAAACAAAAATCTACAAATGTTCTATATTTACAATCTCAGGTCAAGAACCTTTGGCACAAATTGACGTCGAAACCCTCAACATACGTAAGCAATACCAGACGATTAGCAATAAAAACACATTGTTAAGAATTTTCCAACCAGCAAACAAAAAACTAGCATTGTTGTTAAGCCGATCTACAAGTTCATGCAGGCCTGCAAGGGCTTTGGGCCTCGGGTAGGATTAGAAAACAATCGTGCTTCAGTGCATACCATGGCAGAACATACTGCTTCCATACTGAATATCTAGCAGAAGAAAGTTCAAGCGAAAAGCCAGCATCGGAGGCATACCGTCTTGTGCATTGTTGAAGTTCACATAAGAATATCCCAAGGAACGCCTGGTGATGAGATCACGGCAAACTCTGACTGAGACGACTGGAGCAATCTGGCTGAAGATCTCGTAAAGCTGAGACTCAGACACGTTAGGCTCCAAGTCCCCAACATAAAGAGAAGTGGAGACAAACTGAGTCGGCACAGCGCCTGTGGCTGCCTGCTGTGCTGCTTGCTGCTGAACCTGCACTTGTGTTTGAGCCATCTTTACGGTTTACTGCGACGAACGCGTTTTTTCCGTCGACTCTTCTTGCACTCCAGAACCGAACTGCAGATACGTTTTCTGGGGGTTTTCGAAGGCACGGAAAGACCACCTCTTCTGGGTAGATACGTCAAGTACGCAACGAGCTCGTTTTGAAAGGTTTTTTTAGATTTTATTTTTTAGAATGGTTTTTCGACACATTGATGTGGTGGCAGAGTGCTAAGAAAACAAGAGCGGCAACGAAAAAATAAAGCACCGCGTCTTCTTCTACTTCCCCCCCCCCTTCTCGGAAACCTCTACGAAGATTTTGTCTTTTTTTTTTTTTTTTTTTTAAACGAGGTTCTCCGAATGCAAACAACAACAGCCTCACAAAAGAGCAGCTGAAGAGCAACTGACGCTGGAAAGATCCCCTCCCTCAAAAGATTTGATTGAAAGACCTTTCAAACCCCGCACAATCACCTGCCGCCGCCGCCACCGCTGCTGTCTGCTCGTCGTTGTTCCGCCTTGCTGCCGAACTCCGGCGTCGTCATGTATGCACGGAAGACATGGGAACGCACACACCACAGGCAAGGCCTAAGCCCAACGCCTGCTCCGGGAACGTCCGATCGTGCTATAGAGGACGCACTGCAGGGGATTGCAGCGGCCTGAAACCTTCCCGCCCGAGCTCTGCACCACCGCAGCAACAGCGACAAACAAGAACACGTTGAACCCCTGTCCCCATCCCCCTCCCTCCCTTCTCCACTTGCGTCCCTTTCCGCCAGCTCATCCATTAGCCCTAGATCCAACGGCATGCAGTTCAAGCTCAATTCACATCTCATCGTCATCCATCCCTGCAGCCTCACGCATCCATTCAGAGCTACCCCGTGACTCATAATGCATCCATCATCCATCATCGCAAGCAGGCGTCGGGGAAAGCACGTTCACTAGTACCATCAGTCTTCTTTCTTTTTTTTTATTGGAAAATTTTCGGCAAATATCCTAATTTAAATAAATTCGAATGTGATTTTGGAAGTTTTCAATCGTCACAAGTGAGGAAATATATAGTATAAATAAATATAGCCATATATTTCTATATTTGTTTTTCAATCTGTAGCCAAAAATATAGAAGGATGATTAAAGTTTCGTATTTCATTTATGTAGTTTATAGCCAGATTTGGCTAAATATTCCTTGGGATCATTGCCATTTTTATTTTTTTTTAACACTTCTTCTTATGGATAATTACCACTTTGCCTTTTAAACAAAAATTCCTTGAAAAAAATCAGTGAGTCCTTCTGAAGGGATCAACCCATGGGTGAACAACCCACACCGGTACCTTCATCATTTTGAGTGAGGCCTCTAAGTGGCCCTAAACCCTAAACCCTAGGGCCCATTAAATTTTGAATTTGGATTCAAAAAACCTTGATTTAGTTTAAGCATGGGATACCATAATACCTTGGCCATTTCAACACATGTTTGTCAAATAATTAATTCATTTTTGAAAAAATCATTTCAACAAATGGAATATTTCTAACTACTAGCACTATTATCTTTCACAATTTTTTTTGATTTGGAAAAAATAATTTTTGAAATTTTTAACATTTTTCTGAAAATAACATAGTTAGTGTCCAATTGGCCAAGGTACTAGGGTATTCTTTCTACTTCTTCAAGTGCTTAGTTCAAACTTAGGGGTAGGTTGTCATGATGATAGGCCCTAACTTGGAAATATAGCATGACAACCACTAGTCCCAATTTCACACAATCTATTCTATGACCATTAGCCTTAATTTATCCATGTTCACACATGGGGTTAAATTAGATCGTTTTATTAAAGTTAGTGGTTGTCTCTCTTGTGTCTTTCATTGTTAGTAATCAAAAGTGGTAAAAAATGTTCATGTTCTTTGCCAACTATTCCTACTTACATTTTCATTTTTCACTTTGTTTTGAGTTTTTGCTATGTCTTTGAATTGCTTTGGCTTTATGTTTGTGGCTTGTTCATTTTTGCAACAATTGATACGTTTCATCTTTCATAAGATTTCAGGTAGCATGTATTTCGTCGTGTTTAAGTTTATGTTTGCATTGATAATGCAACCACCTTGTTTTGCTATGTTTTTGTTTTGTGTTATTCATCATCCATATCATTGTGTTTTGTCATGTTTTGTATTGTCGCTCTTCATTTACATAATTTTTTGTGTTCATTGTGTTCATCATCTTGTTGTTCATTGTTCAAGGTTTGTATTTTTTTTTCTTTACATTCCTTTTGTTTTATTTGTTTTTTAGATTTCATTGTGTTTTTATGTTCATACTAGGGTCTCATTGTAGAATTGGTCAACATTGTTGTTATGAAACAATAAAAACAATCCTACTTGCACAATTTTTTTGGCTCCTGATTTGAACACAAAACTTGTTAATCATTTTAAATGGATTTTACATTCTCATCTATTGGTTTTGCAAATGATGAGGTATTGTTTTCTTTTCATGAAGACAAATGTATTAGACGTGTTTGAAAAAATGAATGATTTGATTATCCATACTTATATATTGTTTTGTGTGTATGATGTTATTTCGAATTAGGACCTTAATGATTAGGTGAAGGCAAGGTCAATAACCTGGTATTCCATTTTTTTATGACTTAACATTACTACAAAATGTAGGTGCAATTCATGAGTCCATGTTTACTAGACCAATGAATTCACTATTTTTTCACCAGTCCATGTTCACTACAACTAGTGATTTCACTCAAAATCCAATGAAATCACTTGGCGTGCAGGAACACCTTTTATTGTAGTGTATAATATGATAATAAAAATGGATTGAACATTTCCAATTAGCATGTTTTTGTGAAACAATGAAACATAAAATGCAAAAAAATACAAAATTTAAGTGCATAGTGTTTATGAACATTAAGTTTGCATGTTCATTTTACAAATAAACACATCTTTAAATATTTATAATGTACTAAACTCTTTGCCATTGGGAAAGCAATTATACATTTAATCCTATGGGAGTTTGTACATGTTGGTAATGTTGTTTTTAAACATTAGATTAGATGGGTTGAAGGGTGATTAGCTATTCCATGTAATTGAAGGATTCAAAGAATTTTATGGGCTTGTCAAGTCTCTGAGTTATCATTGATGTGGTTCAAATCCATATCCAAAAGTCAAAAATCCGAGCCTACAAACTATTATTCCTTCAAATTGAAAGCATACAAATATGCAAATGCAAGCCATTGTTGATCATAAGAACATTTTTTGGATGTTTTTGTGGGGATGTCAAGATGAACAATCATGGACATTCATTTTGTGCTTATTTTCTATCAAAAGGCAACATGAGGGATATTGTTCAACAAGCTTGATTCACATGAAAGCATCAAGCCTTATATCATTTGAAATAAGGGCTACCCATTATTGCCATGGTCACTGGTGCTTTAAAGAGAATTATAGGTTCAACATTCCATTTTCAAAACATTATATAATAATAAACTCCTTGCTAAAATTATTGAAAACAACTTTGGTAAAAAAATTGTGAATTAATGATTAAATCAAATTTGCATGTGCATTTCTTTATAGATGTGCTCATATGTTGTTGTATGTTATACAATGTGATTTATAAAAAAAACACTAACATTGATGAGTTGATGCAAGAATTGAAGGCAAATAATGCAATAGAGATAGATGTGGTGTGCTAACAACTAAACATGGTGATGATCAAGTAAATGAATTGGAAATTTGGCTTACATTACAAAGGGGAAATTTTCAAGTGTGAATCAACATAATATGATACAACAATATCTAAGGAATCATAGATTATAGATTGATGAACATTGAATTCTTACATCTTGCATTTTCAATATTTCAATTGTTGACATGCTGTGAATTGCAATTTGGAATTGAAATGCAATCTAGATGACATTGTGTGTAATGTAATCTACAACTGAAATGCAAATTGGATGCAATATGAAATGAAGATTCTCAATTAAAACCACTACAACTTGTGTTCTTGAAAATCTAAATCACTACATGTGTTTTATTTTTATTATGGATGTTTTATCTTTCATTCTAATCATTTGACAAGTTGTATGATCCTAAATCATTTAAAGGTAAATTACAATCAAAGGCATGTGTGTTCAATCCTCGATAGATGCATGATTCAAATTGGAAAACACATTCACCATGCATTTGTTCATTGTATGGATTTTCCTACCAAATCACTTGAAGTAATGGAGATTTTTTTGAATGTTTGAACAAAGTGTGTCTATGAACATTTGAATGTTATTCAATCTCCAATTGAGTATTGTTGGTATCGTGCATTGCATCCATGATCCCCTTGTTGTTCTTGTTTGTAGACATAATGACAAAGGAAATGACAGTGATACATTTTTCTTAACTTTAATGTTTATGAATACAAGTGCTATAAAATAACCAAAATTGATAATAGGAGGTTGAAAGTTTTTTTAAACCAACTTTGTTTCTTGATTAAATAAATCTACATAACTTGTTTCTCTTGTGCTTAGACAAAAAACTATTCTTATGTTTATAAATTTTATGTTTGGACCATCAATAGCCCTTCCACCATGATTGTCAACTATTCTTGTGTTTGCACATCTTGTTTTTTGACTAACTACAATTGCATCTCAAAGGTCAAACATATTATCATGTGAATGCATGAACAAATGTCATTTTCATATTTTGTTTCTTGCCCTAATGGTATATAGATTCCATCTTGTTTAGCATTTATGTATGTCATATGTAGAAAAACATTAATATTCTTATCCCTTATAATGGCCATGATTAGTTCCATATCCACATTGCACATGTTTTAATGTTAAAAGATTATGTGGGTACAAAAAGTTTACAACAAATTAAAATAGGGTTCTATATAAATATAAGGTTGACCAACTAATTAAATTAATATTAAGTTATAGAAGCCAATCTTTTTTTCTTTTTTAACATACATATTCTAACCATGTTTTTGAAAATGTTTTTTCATGATTCCAATTTAGTTTTGGATCTATCAAAACATTTTCTCCATAGTCTAGTTCTTGGGTCAATTCTAAGAAAATGATGTCAACTCAAGTCAAGGTCACAAGAAATTGACCTAAGACCCCCAAATTTTACCCTTCAAACTAAATAACGTCACAATACTAGTTATTTCTTGGAAATTTTTCAAAGTAATTTTTTTTTCCAATTTTTCAATAAATTTTTCCTAGTGTAATGGCACACTGCACAACTCCAAAAAGTTGAAATCTATTAATAAGATTCACAAGATTTCAATAATCATAAGTGAAATCTAATGATTAATGTAGAGATTAATTGTTTTGTCCTTATTATATGATTTCCAAAAGGTAAAAAATTTGAGGTTAAAAATTTGTCACTTCCTTCCACCATTTTTTATATTTTCAATGTGGCACGTAGGTCATAATCAACTAGTGTCTAACCAAACTAAGTACAATGGTATCCATATCCACAAAGCCTTGTTACAATAAGACACATTATAATAAGCATAATAGTTCATGTGTTATTTCTTGAAAAGTTATTACCTAATGGATATGTGTCAAATACGATGAAAAATGAATTTATTTTTCAAAAAAATATAAATTTACACATGGTATAAGGCCTTTGAAAGAAGGTGTTATCGAAATTGTGGCCACATTTGGCTTTGCTTTGTGCAAACCTTCTATTTTAGTAAGGCTTTCTCCCTATGGCCTCACATCCGCACAAAAGCACTTAGAAAAATTTCTTAATTTTTATGAATTGCATCTTACTCGATATGTTTCCTGACTCACAAAAAGAATCTTTGCTTATAAATCAAGAGCATAATAAATCTTTCATTTATAAACAACATGTGTTAGATCCTTGTATAGTTTTATTCTTGATAATCCCAAGTAAACATTAGATGGGGTTGCCACGTAAAAAAACCACACAAACATAAGAAAAGATACCTACTATGGTCTACTTATCTTTGCACAAAATATTGTTCAAAAAATCAAATTAACAACATGGAAACCAAGGTGAAAATGACAAAAGAATAAGCAACGTGATGTAGGAAGGTAGTTCCTAGTCCATCTTTTGAGCCACACTGTAAATTATTTCAAAAGATGTAAATGCCTTCACCATTGTAAATTACTTTCATCATTATTATTGCTTTCATGGTCATAGCTCCTACCCAACAAGTGATTACAAATACAAAATCATCTAAAAATCACTTTTTTTATATCAAAAAAGAAGATAAACACATCTACTTGCAAAAAACACGAAAGATATTTCCATTCCTTAGAACACACATACACCACTTGTATTCCAAACTTTCCAAGTATATGTCTTCGTTCAAACTTTTCCAAAACCACCCAAGAGAGAATGAGGAACCAAATAGATTTCCCACCACCCATACTAAGTTCATATATCACCTCATCCATTCCTAGATTTCCTTACCATGTTTTACCAGCCCATTTTTTTAAAAAAATCTTTAAATCTTCTCCTAAAGTACAGTAGTCATTCGGTTAAGTCCGCACCTTGATCTGGGCGTCCTAATGTGGACTTATCCGAATGTTGCGGACTTAGCCCTATACTGTTCATCTCTTTGAATAGGTATAGTGTAACACCAAAACACGTCACAACTACAAGTGTGAACATGTCTTGATTGTAGGAATTAGATACCATTCAGCAAGCAGTTTCAAAGATTTCACGAGAAAAAATTGATGAAAGTAGGCAGATGACGATTTTTGATTTTGGATTTACACGATCACAATAAACACTTCCGTATATGTTGATCTGCATTTTTAACCCTACAGAATGCGGACTTATCCGCGATGCGGACTTTAAAAAATGCGGACTTAATCGAATGACTACTGTAATGGGAATAATTTCTATTTACCCACCTTCTAGAAGAAATCATTAAAAATTATCCTAGAACAATGGAGATAATTAATTATGTTTTTATTTCAATGAAATAGTTTTCTCACACTTTTACCTACTACCAATAAATTAGATTTACTAGATTATGACAATAAAGTAAGGTTTTATTATTTTACCCAATAGGTAATTTAAACGAGGTAATTATCATCTAAACAATTCTTCCCACTCTTTTTGCATCATGACTTATGTATGTTTGAGCTTATGACAAGGTTTAGGTGGGTAAGGTGCACAAGTGGGACATGTTTTCAAAATTTTAGTTTAAACTAGTGTTGTCATGTTTTATATTTCATTTAGGTTTAAGTCTAGATTTAAGGTCAAATTCTAATGGGTTCCAAACTAAAAGTTCCACATTCTATTGGAATTTCCTTAAAACTATAATGGCTAACCAACAATTTTAAAGAATTGAATTATAGCCTAGACATGGGATGCTGTCCCTTGTTCAACAAGTTTGGGTTCTCTAAGTACCATAAATACAACTTAAAAAATACAAACCTAACCTTACTTTTTAAGCAAGTAATAAATGTCAATTGGTTATACATAATTAATGTTTAATATTTATTTTTTCATTCTATAGATTAGTTGAAAAAAATAGGACAAAAAAATAAAATAAATTATGTTTTCTATGAAAACAAGAATGGGCCTAATTTTTAATTGGACCAAACTCCAATTTCATTTTAAAAATTAAATTCAAGGTTTAAAAAATGCAAAAAACTAGTATCAATTAGATTGTACGAAAGGGTTTATTTTTTAAAAAAAGTTTCATAACCCAAAGGTTAGAATCAACTATGCCTCATCATAGACCTTTTATTTTCGGAATGCCCCCACATTAAGGCTTTACGCTACATTTTAAAAGTCATGAGTTTTTTTCTTTGTGTCAAAGGCATGATTACAAAAGAGTCATTTGTCCTTGGCATAATGCCACGTTGTCATGGCCTCCCCATATATGTAAAAGGTCTTTAGGGTTTTGAAACATAACAAGGTTCAAATTAAACAATGTAAGAAACAATCTTCCGAAAACAAGAAAAACCCTAATTTCAAAATAATAACCAACAAACTAATAATTTAATTAGTAATCTAATAAGTGTAGTATAATTGTGTATGTAAATAATAAAGTGTTAGTAACCTAACCCATTTAACATTACCCCACCCATATTTTAAATTATGACATGTCATTGAAATCCAAGTTCAAAAGGAAAGTACATTCAAAGGGTACATAAGTCAAAGCATGTTACACTTATGCAAATCTTATGGTTCCTATTGTGCATGCTTGTGTGACACCTATTGTCTATGTGATGAATTGACACTTGTGGTTATTGATGTTACATTAATGTCACCTTCTATGTGCCTTTGGCAATTAGATTTGCTATTTGTTGACACACCTATTGTTAGATTAAAGGAACTTGGTGAGATTCATGTGTCATTCGTACATGTTGCACTTATTGTTCACCAATTATATTGTTTAAAATTATGATCCTATAACTTTGCACTTATTTTTTAGTCACTAATTGTATTTGTTGACATTTAGAATAAGCCAATAAAAAAATGTTTGGCCTTATGGTTAAACCCAAAATATAATAGGATTATCCCAAATTACCTACATACCTAGCATAAGCCTACCTACTTATCTACCTAGGCCTAACTACCCACCATAGGAAAGGTAGGTAATAATGTTTACATAACCTTAGGCCTATTTACCTATTGACTTAAACAATGTGTGTCAGCATCTTATCAACCCTAAGTTGAATGATTTCAATTAAAATAATAAAAACATTCAATATAAAAATAAACTTATAATTGCTACATTTTTGTTGATGATTTGTTAGCATGTCATTGCCGTGTCAACACATTATTGCTTCTGTAGTTGTAATGTAATGCCATGGTAGTTGCAATGATTTAATTACAACATAGTTGCATAAATTTGTATATGTACACAGTTTCATATACAATGACTTGTGTTTATCATAACTCTTGCAACTTGTCTGATAACATTCATATTATAGAAATATGTTGAGTTGCAAATGATTGTTGCAATTGAATAACCCAATTGCAAGCCTAATTGTAAAACATATTATTTTTTCATAGTGTTATGTAATCATAAAACAACATTTTTGATGTAAAGATTTTATTGAGATTATCAATGGTTAGTTGCAACATGTTGTTATCATTTTGCATATCCTATTATTTATGAGAATTTTGTATACTTAAATTTATTCCTTTAGGTTTTTTTAAGTACATGTTTGTTGTTCAATAATATTAAATCAATTTTCAATTCCAAAACCTTCATCATTGCACCACACATTCAACAAATAATATGATTTGTCATCATATTATTGTGATTTTTAAAAAAAAACCCTACCCATGTAATTGAACCCAACTACACTACCTACCTAGTTATATAGGGTACCTACCCCCCTTAACACCTAACCTAATTACCTTGCAAGTAACTAACCAAGTTTACTTACTGTACTTACACTTCTTTTGAGGTGATTCTTAGTCATGTTGTAATTTTAATCACGTAATCATAATGATGATTAAATTTGCTGCAATTGCACAAAAACATGTCACATATGACTACATGTTAAGTTGGGTAATAGTTGCAAAATGTCCTAATTATAAACCATGTTTTGGTGTAATGAATGGTTAGGAATTTCATATGGGGTGGTAAAGCAAAGACAAACACATGCTAAAGTCAAGTGGGACTTTTTGCCCTAATTAGTATCAATGGGGGTTTTGAGAATTATTGACCCTGAAGCCCAATTCAAAACTTTTATAGCCAAATTACTAGTGAT